>UPTC01000042.1:752-36804 GCA_900537255.1 Acanthocheilonema viteae | reverse complement strand
GGGGGGGGGGGTACTATGGTTTGTCCTCGATTTCATGCAGTTTTTTTTTCTTTCTTAAGTAATTCAAATAAGCAAGGAAGAAGGTATTCATGAAGTATGTTACCATCATTATAAACGATATGAATATATTAATAAATCACACTGTTTCTTGCGGCTTTTTGTAATTTACATCACACTCTATGCATCCAACGCTTTAAACGCGTGATCCATATGGAATGTAGTGCATGTAGCGAGAAAGTTTATTCCTTAACTACAGCATCATTCTTGCAAAAAATTGGTGTAACTCAATCTTTAGGCTCGACGTTATGATACTCGCACGACAATCTTCTCACCAGAAGGTCGCCTTTATCAAGTGGAGTATGCAATGGAGGCTATATCTCATGCGGGTACTTGTCTTGGTATTTTAGCCTCTGATGGTATCCTTATTGCAGCTGAGAAACGGAACGTACATAAGTTGCTTGACGATGAAGTATGCATTTTTGATATCTGTTCATTATAATACATTGAGTAATTATTTCTTCTTTAATTGCTAATCAGTAAGTTAATAAAAAGTGAAGAAAGTTTTTCGGTGAGTTGAAGAAAAGTAAAGGACGTTTGCCAAAGGAGTTGATAGAGTAGTTTTCAGTTTTTCATTGCATAAATTTGGAAATATTTTTGGTCCAGAAATAGTTGCTAGGTACTTTATCGAACGATTAGACAATCTGTAATTGGTATTAGTCCATGTTTAGATAAATCACTTTCCATTACATTTAAATTTCAGGTTTTAACTGAAAAAATCTATCGGTTAGCGGATAACATTGCTTGTACAGTTGCGGGGATTACAGCTGATGCCAACATTTTGATCAACCATCTGAGATTTTGGGCAGCGGATTATAAGTATAGTTATGGTGAGCATATTCCAGTTGAGCAATTGGTGCAGATGCTTTGCAACGAGAAGCAGCGCTATACACAAGTTGGAGGTAGATTTACACCATTTTTTTAATCCCTTGTAAAGAGTAATCATGAAATTATGATGTGGTTTTCAGCTTTAGCTAGTTTAGAATACTATTTTGCCATTTGCAAGTGTTGAGAGTTGTAATATAATCAACATTATGAAATTTCAACGTGTTCCAGTTAGTAAGCTCCTGCAAATTAGTAACTGCTATCACATGTACAGAAAATAACTTGGAATTGCCTATTTTCACTTTGTATAAATGTGAAATTTTCAATGTTTGATCAATGATTTCTATAGGGAAGCGCCCATTTGGAGTTTCATTGCTGTACATGGGATGGGATCAGCATTTTGGTTATCAACTTTATCAGTCTGATCCGAGTGGCAACTACACTGGTTGGAAAGCAACATGCATAGGGAATAATCATCAGGTTATAATATATTATTGCTATGTTGTCTAAGTCCATCACTTCTACTCCTTTAAATATGTTTCTTGATAAAGATTTTCTATTATTTTGGTATTATAATGTCCTTCTCTTCTATATTTCACATTGGTCAAACATTTCGAGAAAGTAGATCCAAATAGACGACGAGTTACTGTCACCGCTGACTTTGGATGTCATTAAGATCTCGATAGATCTGGTATCACTGTACTGAATATTAGCATATTTGCTAGTTTAATCATATCTGTTAGTCACTTTAAGATCTGATCGCTTTCCAGGCTGCCGTATCATTGCTGAAGCAGGAATATAAATCACCCGATCTGATTGAAGCTAAGAAATTAGCTATGAAGGTCTTATCGAAAACTTTAGATGTAAAATTATCGGCGGAAAAAAGTACGGTGCTCTTATTTTCTTATTTATAAAACTTTAAACTTCAATTCGATAGTTTAAAAATCTCTATAACTCTTTCTTACTTTTTTTTCTTTATTTTTGTGATGCTATTGCTAAATTGATAAAACGGTTGGGCACTGACTTAAAATGAGAATAGAAGGCTTATTACACAGTTCTTATTTGGTGCCTGATTTATAATTACTTATCCACTGTTAGACATGCTCCACTAATAGTCAGGTCTATATTCCTTTCGACTGTCAAGATTTTCTTCATATACTGCGGCTTCTTAAATATTCAGATTTTGTCCTGCTCAAATATTCAGTATCACTTTTTTAATTGAGCTGAACTGAACTTTCTGCTTATCATGATCTTTTAATCTAATAATTTTTCAGTTGAAATGGCAACACTAACACGACGTAATGATAAAACGATTGTGGAGAATCTGACCAGTGCTGAGGTCTCACAGTTGATTAAAGAACATGAAGAAAAAGAAAAAGAACAGGAAGCGCAACAGCTTGCTTAGTTTTGAAATAATAGAAAGATTTCGCAGTTATTATGGTGAAATGAAATTCATCAATTATGCAGATAGGACACATATTTTTTTAGTTTGTGAAGGCGTAAACCTCATTTTAAATCTCAACATTCATATTACATCCGACTTAAGTGCAAAAAATGTGACAACATTTCGTTTTTGCTTGTTACATTTTTATGGTAACATTTCTAAAATATGCGGATATGAAAGAAACGAACAAAGATATTTACTTTGACACGTTTCTTAGACTGATATATGTTTTGAATTTATAAGAGAAAAAATGTCTGCACTGCTTTTTATATGGGTGATAACCAAAAATGGTTAGAAGCTTCTCAGTCCTATAGGAAACGTAAAACTTTGGTATTATAAATCTTCGAATAAAGATTCGAAAAAGGCAAGCCTGTTACACGTGCGATTGAGGTGTAGCAGACTTACCTTTTCGCTGTTATTTTATTTTATATGTGATGATTTTTTTATATGTAATGTAATGTTTTGAACTATATTATATAATCACTAATTGCAATAAACCGTTGTTACTTTATGTAAACTTTTGGTTTTTTAAAAAAAAATTTTCCATTGGTGCACTTACAGAACTATCACTTGAATGGGTTTGTATTTCCCCTGAAATTTAGTACTAACTATAAGTAGTTTTTTGTTTATAATCGCTTGAAGCAATTTTTTTGTCTTTATTTGCTGCAAATCCTTTTATCTGGAATGTGTTTAGGACAGATATTGAGTAGTATGGTAATGACCATTCCGAATTTGCATCAGAAAAGATCCGCAGGGAAACGCTGTATCATATTTAGTTGCCCATAACAAGATAATTAATTCCCTAGGTTATATCATTTATATCAGTTACACATTCGAACTGCTACGGCGTTGAAGATTTTTTTTTATTTCAAATTAATTTTCTGATTATTTTAAGCAGTCTTGATGGGAACCATTACAGCGGATGAAGTTAATTTCCAGCAACTGTTGGATCGCAGTGAGAGACTTCGTGCTGAAGGTATTTCTTTTAATATATTCAAACTTCGTGCAGCTTTGAAAGAGCTGCAAGAATTATACGATCGACTACAAAGGAACAGGTAAACATTCTAGTTTCTTTTAGTTTAAACACAAGTATTTAAACTGCATCATCACATATAGCTTATACTAAATTTAGTTAATATCAGTTGTATGCACTATTGTCATTTACAAAAAAATGTAGTTTGAGATGCCATTTTCATTTTACATACCGGAAATATAAGTTATGAAATACGTCCAGCTGCCTTTGAGAGACCTCATGTAAGGCCTTTAAATGAACAAAATCAGTAATCGTGTTAATTTTTGGTGGTCAATATTATCCGCAAATGTTTCAGGAATATTGATAGGGATGTTTTAAAGCATTATGGACAAGATTTGCAAGCACTACATCTTCAGATTGAGACAGAGCAAAAAGTAAGTTCTTTTTTATTTAATAGTCTATTAAGATTCTTTAAGGCACTTATCACTCGCAGAATTTTTAAACAAATTTCAGAAATCTATCACAGTTGACGATGAACAGGATTTAGCGACAGATTTTGAAATCGCTGTTGAAGATTCGAATGAAGATAATGCTTTTATGAAAGCTAAAAAGAAAGCCGTACACCAGGCTGATTTGCGCTTTCAGTTACTCGGGGGACCAGAAAGGTTTAAATATGCCATAAATCTCTCTACACTTTATTGGTACTGAGAAATCTCACTCTTCTCATTTTTTTTTGTTGATGCACATGCTATTGCTTCTGCAGCATTTAATTGTTGAGGTCATCATCTCTTGATCTTGATTTGGATACAGAACAAATTTCTCGGCGTGAAGTTGAAAAGCAGGAAAATTTGATGGGCGAATTATTTGGCATGGCACGTTTAATGAAACAAACATATTCAACAGCTAGTGCAGTGATCAAAGAGGATAATGCAGTGTGTTTTTTGGAATTTTGTTTTACAAATGTATTTAACAGAATGAAACGCGAAACATATATGCAATAGTATAGCATTTTTGATGAAGAATAATAGATTTCAGAATGATGTAACAATTTTTTAGTAATTGTTCAATATAAGTTCTTTTTATTTCTTTTTTTTTTTGATATAGAAATCATTTAAGAAAAAGAAACCTTATATGAACGAGATAAACTTTACTTCAAATTTAATTCTGGAGATTTTGAATATATTTTGTGTTTCAGACGTTATCTCGATTACAACAGGCGACAAGCAATCATAAAGGGAGTTTGTTAAAGGAAAGCAAACGACTTGAAGAGCGTGCATATCGTTCGTGGTGTGATTGTTTGTACATTGTAGGTGTTTGTACTATAGTTATGTCATTCATAGCTATGGTAATTGTTATGAGGGTTTTCACTAAAAAATCATCATAAAATATACAAATTTTGCTTTTGTAGCACAATAAAAGAATATTTACATATGTTGTTAATGATCATCCATAAAATTGCATCGAACAACTAAGATGGATAGGATTCTGAGGAAAGAGAGGTTAATATTTCTTGTCAAGTATCTCATTACTTATAATCCTTTTGTTGACGTTTAAATCACACTGATTTTGCATCATTCTTTATTATTTCCTTGTTTTTCTTCTTTTTAAATAGAAGAGTTTTCCATAAAAATATGTTACAATTTAATACCACATGCCACATGGTGCAGAAATCAGAATATCTTTTGTTCAATTACGGGAAGATAGAATACGCTTTTGAGAAAATAGGAAAAAAAGTTTCGGAAAGTTTATTATTATATTGCTATTGATATTACCACATTTAAATATCTAATTTCATTTCTAAAACTGAAATTACAGTGAATGAAGAATGTAACCGTATTTAGAATCAATAAAAGAAGTACAAAAGTTTGGATGATTTTGTCGTATAAATTCTTCCTACAATCTATTCGTCAATTCTTTATTCCAATATTTTCCATATACATTGGAGTGATAATGTTGATCGTTCCAGTATGACTGTAATTCGCTGACATCAAGTTGTGGTACCATCAGGAACTGGAAATGCTATCTTATTCCACAAAATTTACTGGGAAAAGAGTGAACTATAAGACATTTTCAAATTATCATTTTTCTTTTTTTGAATTCAAAACTACTTTTGTCTTCATTTTTGTTTTATATTACAATTTTTTATATTACAAACTGAAGAAAATTTACAGGCATACGATGACGATTTCTATAGTTGTTGATATCTTTTATTCCAATTGCAGTAGGAAATTTATAACAAACAGAAATAGGAATGATAGATGTTGTTGTTTCTGATGTTTTTCTTACTGCTCTTACGTTTAATTTATCTTTCCCTGATGTACCATACCTATAAAATATTAAAATATAATTTTTAATTTAGTAATTATTGCCTATCGTCGAAGATTTTGCTTAATTTTTGAAATGAGAATTGCAAGGCACTATTGAATATTAATCACTGTGGTAACTTTAGTAATCTCTGTCAAGTTCATTTCGTAATCATTTAACAATTACTTGCAATAGGAAATATAATTGCCAAAGTATTTAAAAAAAAAAAACCACAACAACTTTAAAAATAGAGAATAGAACTTACGCAATTTCTTCATTACAAATGAATAGTGTAAATAAGACTGGAAGTATCAGTAAACTATGTAATGTACCGATTGTTATCACTAAGATAATTGTTTTTAGGAATGAGCGAAACACATAGCTATCAATCGATGCTAAGAATGAAACTCCTGTAATCAGAGCATTATCATTAGTTATCAATTATAAGTAGAGTTGCTAAATGAAATTCAATTAACCATCTGAATTTGTCATCATTTGCGATATCTTTCTTATCATTTTATCACAATCTAAAATAGCTGCAAAAACGTTCAGTACTTACCGATAATTGTACTGCTGGCAGATTGTATTATTGGAACACCAACATTGTATAAAGCATTACGCATTCGCTCAGACGAACTTATCCCATCATCCTACAAAGAAGAAAAAATTGAGCCAAGTTGAGCCAAGAAAATTGATGTCATAATAGGAGCAATTTTGAATGGATCAACAGAAATGAACGTTGCTTGAAAGGAAGAAAGAAATAATTTTGCATGGTATTGCTTTCCAATAGAATATGTCTTCAATATCACAGAAATCATGTATAAGAGAGAAAGGAGTTATCAGGTTAAATTTTATTATCATTTATTATCAAATGGATAGAAAGTAGTATCAAATATGATATTATTGATTGACTACAAAAATTCCTGAAATAAAGTATTTGTAAATTTTCAAATAAAAACTAAGGAAGAATTTGAAAGTTGAAGAAACCTTAGAAAAATTAAACGCCAAATGTGAAGCAAAATCAATGCAGAAGCCAACACTCATAACAATTGTTATCATCGAGACGAAATCTAATCGAACATTCCAAAAGGTCATGAAACCAAGAATGCCAACGTTTACCGTAATGATGCTTAATAAAATCCAAAATGATGCAACTCTTCTTGGTATTAGCAATAATGAAACAATAATTACGGCGAAACTAGCAATTGCTATCGTTGATAGCGTACCCGGAAGTACTGCATTGTATTGTTCCGCAAACTGCAATTTCATGATAATGTGAATTACAATCCAAATTCAAAATTACAAATCAGTTTCAATTAAAATACTCGGCACAAAGTGACCTGGAAGAAGTCAGCATACACTCCAGTCTTAATGGTACGCGATTTTGCAATATTTCTTAAAACTTGCATAGCCCGAGATTGATTACTCGCCCCAACATAACGTAACTGCACAAGGATACGTGAAACTTCCAGAAAATTACCGGTAGAATCAAACAAAATATCGCTGGAAATTTATCCTTTCAATAGAAAAAATTGAAATTTAAAATTCAAGAGAATATTTGCTATCTAATGTAATTAATATTTTATTTGCCACCTAATACAATTAACATTTTATCGGATTTCAAACCGAAAAATGAATAATTAAGCATACCGCTTGTAACGAGCAAATTGTGGTTGAGAAAGGAAAATATTTTTTAAAATATATACAAAATTGTTGGATGTTATTTCGATGTCATTTTTTTGAAAGTATTGCATCATTGCGCGCAACCTAAAACTTATATCATTCTTCCAGAAATTCTCGAACATCCTTGCAAATTTTTGCATTGTTCTTTCTTATTCATCATATTATAAATTAAAAAATGAAATTTTTGCAAAACCAAAAAGTTTCAAGGATTTGAATTCCATTTGCAAAGACATAATTTAATTTTTCATATAATTGTTGATATCTAAAATTTTTGAGTGTTAAATAAAAGTAGATTTAATTTAAATAAATAAGATACACTGAAAATATTTTCTAGCTATGTTTTTGGAAAAAAAATTAGACTTCTAGAAATCTTATAATATTAAATAGGTAGGGTAGCTTGAAATGGAAACTTGAAATAAATTTAATATGCATCTGGAATGAACCATGAATCACTGTTTCCCGTATATTCGGTATATTCGTACAATGCTATTTCACCTTCCAATACTGTCCAAATTTGATGATTTGAAAAATTGAACTCTGACAAATTATACATCCATACGTGTAAATATGACCCATAATCTAAAAATATTTCATCGACACATACATCATTTCATCTCTGAAAAATTAGACATCTGACCTTTACAATTATTGTCACACTAAAGTAAAAGCAAAACGTGGTTAGCATTAGATGGCACATAGCAATCTGGAAAACTCTTTTAAATTTCAAAAATTTCGAAATGGTTTCAATTATTTCCCATTTCATTTTATCTTTGCATTTTTAAATAAAATGAATAGAATGACGAAAAACTGGCCAGAAAAGTATTTCTCCATAACAGATAAAGCTTCACGACCATATGAATCTATCGAAAGTAATTCATTCGGTTCGAGGCCTAATTTCATATGCATACAACCCCAAATTGATGCTATCTGCAATAGGACAGAAAAAGAAAACTGAAATTTTATCTTTCTAATTAATATTTGCTATATTTTAATTAAGGATAATGCAATTTAAATGTACGTAATTAAGAAGGATCGAAGAGGTGAAATGTTTGACAGTTAACTAATGAAACTTACAAGATAGAGGACGAAAATTACGAGTATAATTAATCGAACTGACGGTTTGAACAACCAATCTGAGTAAGTTGTACGGAAAAAGTTAGCAAGTAAATGATTATGATGAGAATTTATTTTCTGCACCTTTCCAATCATTAACCAATGACCTTTATGTGGCGCAACTAAAAATGAAATTTTCTCCTCTTTTTTATGCAAAAAAGAAAATTTTTGTTACTACTTTCGAACATACCTCTTTGATTTCATTTTTGATCACTTTCCTTTATGATCTATTTTATCGTGTGATTAGAACGATATACTGAGGCAAGAGTGAAATTTAAAATTTGATGCTTAAATTTAAATGTAAATAACTAGTTCAAAAACAAACTAAACTCATTACTTGGAAAGCTTTGCGTAAAAGAATGTGCTTTTATAATTAATGTCAATCATTATTTAATTAATTTATTAACTCATTTACGCTAATTAGTGCTATAAGAATTTCTAGATTGAAAATTGTATGAAAATATTTGGTAAAACATATTTTTTAATCTATGATTAAACAAACATTCAGGAAAAATATGTGATCCGGAATATTGCTTTTTCCTGCATTTCTGAAATGTTAGGCAATGTCGCTCGGCAATTTCACGTTTACTTGTTAAGACCAGTATAGCTGAAAATTCTGTATCAATCAACAACGGTTAACAATAAACTGTCACTGGTTTAGCTCAGTCTATTAATCGGATTATATCCTTTCTCAATCTCGAAATGAAACTAAATTAAATAAAAGAGAGATGTTCGTTTTTTTCGTTTATCGTATAGATTTTAACAGTTATGTAAACTTACCCGAGAAGAATGTTAGCTGATAAATATATGTGAAGGAAATAGCCGATACAGCATACATACAAAATGTCTGGAAAATTAAATTTAAATACCTCAAATATTTATTGAAATTCTTTGTCCACGTCAACAGTTTCATTAATTACATACTTTCTCATATTTATAAACAAAAGGAAAGAACAAGTTGATAGAAATGCAATGATTGAAGATATCAATAACATCATTTAGGTAATATCATCTA
Organism: Acanthocheilonema viteae; assembly: GCA_900537255.1. NCBI lineage: Eukaryota > Metazoa > Nematoda > Chromadorea > Rhabditida > Onchocercidae > Acanthocheilonema > Acanthocheilonema viteae. The sequence continues at coordinate 27,390 of UPTC01000042.1, read as the reverse complement.
ACTCATTCAACTATACATCATTTAAGCATGAAATTAGCTTACTTCGAACTAAATAAAAGGAGATGAATTTTTTTGAAATTTAATTTTTATGAAATTATAGTAAAAGTTATACATTATACTTACTCGTACGGATTGAAAAGGTGCAAAACATCCAACAGTAAAAGAAATGAGATCGGTAAGGGAAGTTACAGTAATTGAGAGGGATGCATCCGTGAATGCTTTCTTTATGCGTAAATTGAATGAAGTGATAAGAGAAGTTGATCGCCATGCTGACAATGTGATAAATACATTGTCAACACCAAATGCTACAAATTAAAAATGGAATAAATTTATTAGGAATAGAATTTATCAACTTTATAGAATTAATCTTAGACAGGCAAGATTAAGAAATATTAATAACAATTGTAAATTCAACTAATAATGTTCAATCAAATGCATTTAATAATGTGAACCCTGTCAGAAGCATAAAATTCTTTTGAACCGAAGGACACAATAATGTGTGACTAAGATGTGATGATAATAATATCATCTGAGAGCGAATTTTTTCAGATTTATAGTCTGGTAAAATTCTATGATAGTACTAACTTACAGAAGGCAACGAATGGCATCAAATATGCAACGCTGATAATATGATAGCCTAGTAGAAGCAATAAGCCGATACCACTGATAACCGCAGCTGCAACACTGATAACTTCGCCAATAGCCAGCCATGGTCGAGAATAAATCCATGATGGTAAACAGCAACATAAAGTTGTATACAATAATACTGTTAGAAAACTTGGAAGTAACATTCTAAAAAATTAAATTATTACACGAATTGAACGAAATATAATTGTTTAGGTTACATTTTTAGCCAAATAAAAAAAAAAACGACAAGATTTTTTCATGTGAAAATAAAACGAATTTATAGAGGAGAAAATTTCAAATGTTTAATATTTTAGGTAAGTTATTACTTACTTTACTAATTGTTCACGACCATTAGCGCTTTCTACAGCTATCGTTTCGTAAGTCCATAAGGAAGTTTTAATGATATTTGAAGCATATTGCAATAAAAACTCTGCTAATTTTAACTCCCATTTCTCAGCTAAACTATCCTGGAAAACTGTTGAATGTCGCAATGCATACGGTAACATTATTGCTTTCGCACCTGAAAAACATTTTTTTCTTTGTTGATGCAACAAAAAAATATTTGATTCATTTGTATTTACGCTTTTCAAAGTAACTTTAAGTAAGTAAACAAGTGAGAAAGATTTAGAAAGTTATTCTGAAATTTCACTATAATTAAAATCTTAAAATAATGAGGTGTAATTTCAGAATGCAATAATATGCTCAAGAATTGGATGGGAAGTTAAGATATTGAAAAAAGAAGTGAAAGAAATTGTACAAAAAAGCTAATAAGCACGAATTTTTTTTTAGCACGACCGGAAATTCGATGTTTCTCGTCAAATGTAATACCACCCAATAAGCTGCAAACGCTATTCAACAGATCGGATGAGAAGGAATTGGCAACTAATTTCAAGATAGCCTGATCAATTGTATCATTTTTCGGAATTAAATCACCACTTAGAAACATTTTAAATGCAGTTATTAATGGATTTGATACGCATTCTTCTTGTAACCTGAAATTTATTTCCTAATTTAAAAATATTTCCTAAATGTTTAAGAATTATAATTAATCTGAACGATACAAAACTAATTAATTACTAAATCATAAGCAATTATTGAAGAATATTATTTCGAGATGTACGAAAAAATCAAAAAAGAAAAAAAGTTAAAGAACTGTAAAAAGAATTTACTTCTATTAGGTTAAATTTCTCAGGAAAAAAAATAAATAGAGCAAATAGATTTTTAAAATTGAAATAGCCAAATGAAAAGTTGTGAAAACTTGCTGCTAAAATATATTACCTTGATGATTTATGCATTAAAATATTTGCAGTAATTTCATCAAATTCAGATGAAATTGGAAATTTAACACAAATGGATGAATAATCAAAAGTGGTATCATTTCGTCCTTCAACTCGAATCTCCTGTATCACATTCCATAATTTTAATACAGCATCCAAAATAGCTGGCTTCAGCACATCGTCATCATTAGCAATACTTTGTACGATAATATATCCGGTTCGTTTGATATCATATCTGCAAAAAAGAGTGCAGTGAAAAATGAAATGTGATTGCAAAATTTGAAATAATTAAATGAAACGAAAAAGAAAAAAAAAAAACCTTCTGGTAGCATAGAATGGATCGAAATCATCGATATGAAATAATTCATCAAGTTCCTGTAACTCTCGTCCAGCTTGAGCATTAATTGGAATATATTGGTTAAGTTCATCTTTTAGGAAAGCATCTTTTTGATATTGCAATCCCGTGCTAAGTATAAGTGTCAACAGTATCGGTATTGTAATAAATAGCCATGGATAACGAATAATTAGCATAATGTAATGTTCAAAGAATTGGGAAATATATTTTTGCACAGAATAAAAATGCATTGTGCAAACATTTGATGTGCTTTTTCGTTTCAAGTCTGTAATTTTGAAACAATAAAAATTAATTAATACTTCATTACATTTGATCTGACATTGTGCAAAGCTCGAAAAGTAAATCTTTGATTAATCTATTGTGCTTAATTGTTGTACGATATTTTACTATTTTTTTTTTTTTTTTAGGAAAATATATACGATATATTACTATTTTTTAAGATATCGTCACCCTAATATTAATCGGTTAATTTGAATTTCTTTTAAATTTTAAATAATCCTTTATATACATTAAAATAAAATGGAAAGAGTGATTTCATTCTTGGAAGATGTGAATTGCAACATAAAAAGGAAAATGAATAATGCGTGATTCGTTAACATCGGCATTGACCTTATTTGAATTATAAATTGATTAGAGAAGATATCATAAATGCCCAACGTGGAATTATATCTAATTGAAGCAATGAATGATGTATTTTAAAATTAATCATGCTTATAAATAGAAAGTAATTAACTTCAAAAAAAAAACAATACTGACAATAAATTATCACAGTTAGCTAACATTGTCGCAATAATTTTAGGTTAATAACACAATAACCTAAATTTTTCATCGTTTTTTTTTTTTTTTGGAATCAACTTTTATCGTTATTTAAAACATTGAAAATAACAAATACATAACAAATATGAAACGATCGGTATGATTAATTTTTGCAAAAAAATTTGCTCACAATTTCTCTTCCGTTAAAATTCGCTGAAATTTTTTTACAAAATTAGATTAATGTTACCAAAAAAAACGAACTTATTGAATATTTCAAACAATAATTTTTAATGTTGCAAATCTATTTGCTACACATGAAATCAAAATGGATCAGATCATTAATTATTAGTTTCAATAATTGATTTTTATTCAAAAATTCAATTCAAATATTTCGATTGGAATATAAATAGTAATGGAAATTTTAAAATCTCAAATATTAATAATTATCTATGCAAATACTATTATTGAGAAAAAGAATTGAAAGATGGAAAGGTATTGAAATTTAAAGAATGTAGCATTAATTCGTTTTACCATAAAGTAGTACTAAAATAAGGTAAATAGTTAATGTGCCGGGAAGTGTAAGGCTGTACAATTCGTTTGCTTAAATGATTATGGAATGTTCCGTTATATCGCGCATAATGTTTCGAAATTATATTATTGTTAAATTCAATAATGTATGTTAAATGATGAAAAGTAAAATGATATGCAAACTATTGTTGAAAATATAAGAAAGCAAAAGCAAAAAAAAAGTTGAAATCACTAAATTGAGCGCATTTCGATAAATTTATTATTTCAAGTAATGTTCTGCCATTAGTAAAATGAGCATATAAAATATTGAATTTAAGAATTGATCAACTTCTCAAAAATTTTCAATCGAATTTATCTTTTTTGTTTCAAATCTGGAAAATTTAGCATAATTGTTTGTTTGACAGAATTTTTGAAATTAGCTTACATTATTTATTGCTTATATTTGCAGCTGTTTTTAAGGTTTTAAATTCAAAACGATATCATTTTTTGAATTTTTTTGCCAGAATTTATATCACTTTTTGTATGAATTATCAAAATTCTCAATCTTAAACGTAATTCCCTTTCTCTATTTTTTTTTTTGCAAGAATCTGCAGCAAATATAAGTATCGGATGTTTCAATTTAAATTAAGTATTAGCTTTTGAAAAACAATGAAGCATTGTGATTCGATACAAATAATTCTTGAAATGCGTTTAGAGATTACTAGATTTGTTGGACATTAATGATGAATTAATAATAAGCGGTTAGTGGACAAATGTCGCTATATTTTTATAAATGGAAAGGTCGAGATTGTCCATTCTGGTCAAACTAATTATACAAATCATAATCACAACCTTGTCCATTTCCGCCCTTCTTTCAACATCTACAAAAAATTACTGTTCTACAAATGAACACCGTCTTCCCACTGTTCACTATCAATCAGGCAAATCTTGCTCTTTCCCTCCGAATTAATTTCCTGAATAATCACTAATACGGTCAATTTTGGATAATAGAAATGAATTAGAATTTTATACAATTTTTGACAATTTAAATTTTCTGGATATTAATTCTGATACGATTTAGTAATCTGTACAGATTATCGAAGACAAAATACAACATGAGGAACCAATATCGCTCGTTATACGTTGATAATTTTGTTTAAATTTAAAATATGAATGCAATCAGTAAATTGAATAGGCGGAAATTAACAAAATTATTGATTTTAACATTATTCACAGAGTATCATTCGAGGTTATGGTGATTTTCTAGTTCAGTAGCCGAGATGACTTTTATTTAGTCTGAAACTTTAAAATAAAACTACAATATTAAAATGCACCTTTTAGGACTTCTCAATTTGGCAACTTCGAATTCTAAATTTCCAGTGTCAATTTTAAAAATTTAAATCTATTTGTTTAGCATACACATTCCAGTTTGTTTTGTTAGGTTTTTTTAATAAATGATTGTCCATCTGTCCATGCCATTTATGTGTCAGCCATAAGGATGACCTTTGAGCCATAGTCGAATTATCTACCCATAAAAGAAGAAGATGAGAGAAAAGAAAGAGACAGATGAGTCATGATGATAACTGTCCGTCGTCCACTATGACCCTTTTGCTTTTTTGGTTTTTGTCCCCTTTTCCACCTGTCCAGCTAATCCTTTCATCTTTCTTTGCTACCTTTTCTCATTTAATTTTCCTAAAAATTTTCAATTCATTTCTTTCTAAAGATTATCATTTTATCTTACCGTGATATCATTCAGTTTACAGAGTAATGATATCATTCAAAAAAAAAAAACAAACTTTCTTTGACCTTTTTTTGTATTTCATTAATTCTTACATTATCAAAACTTCCTCAACAAACACTACTTAATATTCAACCCTAATTTTCTTTGAAATTCTAAGGGAAAAATTTTTTGTGTAAAATTTGCAAATTTTAGTTGAATTGACTAAATGCTCCATCCGAAAATGAGTCATTCCTAATCTAAATCTGATATCAGTCCAATGCATCTTTTTTTGTCCCATTGTCATTGCAAATAACTAGATTAATCAAGGCTTCTATGCTATATTGGCCAAGTTAACTTACCAAAAGCAATGAATATTGAATAAATGTCAGAAGTTAGCTCATTTATTTGTTTAATTCATTTTTCATTCACTATTCCATTTAATAATTCATCCTATAGTTAAACTGATTAAAACTTTTAGTAATTTGATTGCACATTCAGCCCTAATTTTGTTGAACTATAACGATTAACCTATAACGATCAAACTTATATAATTTCATTTAGATTGTTTCCCTCTTGCAAGCGTTTTTAATGATCCGAACTTCTTTTTCATGCAAGAAAAGGATATTCAAGTCGGGTATTACATTCCGGAAAACCAATTATTAAACTCATAAAAAGAGTTAAATGATTATTATTTCACGCACCACTGCCTTATTATTACTGTTGATCAGCTCTACTTCGTGTCTTTGTCCTCAGAATTGCAGTTGTGACAATGAATATCAGTTATCTGTGATTTGTAATAATGTTAAATTGCAATATCTTCCATCTTTGCTACACCCCGGTACTCAATCTCTGAGATTATCCAAATGTCAAATTGAACAGCTTGATCCCGATATTATGGAATTATACCCAGGTTTGTAATATTTTAATGCGAAAGTTACATATAGCCTAATTTAATATGCTTTAATTAGCTGAAAACATCCCTTTGAATTTCTTCAATTTCAGTATCTCCAGTTTTGAAATCTGAATTCATTTTGCAGATATAATACATTTGGATCTGTCCAGTAATAATATTTCTGCTCTTGGAAATAATATTTTTCGACATCAAGGCAAAACTCAATTTTTAAATTTGAACAAAAATAATTTTCCGACTATATTCCGCAATAGCTTGTATGGTCTACATAAATTGCAGGTGAATTCTCCGGAAATTAATATAATCCAAAGAATCGTTCTTTTATTTAGCTTTCATAGATAATTTTTCATATTTATATGCTAGATTAGCATTTGAAATTTAGTACTGCTATCTGAGATATCTCCGCTAATTTAAGAGTTTTGAAATTTCTAAAAAAAAATTCTTCATTTCTTCTGCAATTTCAGTATCTCGATTTATCATCCAATAGATTACAAATGATTGAATTGAATGCATTTGAACATTTGGACGAGTTACTGGAATTTGATCTTTCATACAATGCACTTCAAAATTTATCATTTACAACGTTTAATGGTCTAACAAATTTACAAAAATTGATAATTGCCGGAAATCAAATTACATATTTGGATGGTCCTATAGCCAAAACTTTACCTAATTTGAGAACTATTGATCTGAGTGATAATATGATTACAGTGGTATGGATTCATTCTAAATTTCAACTTCATACTATTTTTAATAATTTCAATCATATAATTTAAATATCCGAAGTTTCGTAACTTAAAAAAAAAAACTCGTACATAATAGGTTTGACAAAGACGCAAAAGATCTGCTCTTGGAAGATTTCTTAATTTGATTTAAAAGACTTACTTTGGTAGGATAAGTTAAACTTTTATAGCCATATCAATAATAAGCAAATTAATGTCTCATAAGATCATGTTGCGTGTACTGTAATTCAAGAAAAACAGAGAGATACGATGCACAAAATTCTGAATAGTAAATCCTGAACATAATGTTCCATTTTTGATGCTAACACAGAAAATGAGTTTTGTAATAGAAGTGAATAAATAGCATTTCTTTTTTTCAAGGTCAACTAAACAAATATAAATTCAATGCGAAACATAAAATGTCATTTGCATATTCGGCTACTCAAATTGATAATTGATCAATAATAAAAATTGATTGATTTCAGATTGCATCCGATGCATTGATCGGGTTAAATTTAATAAAAACAATCGATTTATCAGCAAATTTTTTGCAAGAAATTCCAAAATTTGGTCAAAATAATCTGATAAACTTGGAACATTTGAATATAAGTTTTAATAAGGTAATAGAATATATCAAAAAATTTTTTAATCCTAACGAGATAGCAAAATATGTCAAAAAAAATTTTTTTTCAAAACATGTTAAAAAATTTTGATAAAAATTAACAACGTTTATACTAATTTTTAATATTGTTAAAAATTTTATGGCAAAATTTAATTTTTATTCCGTTATAATTTAGCTAAAAAAAATTGAGCCGTACAGCTTTCGACCACTTTTATCATTACTGGAATTGAATTTAATTAAAAATGAATTCGTCATCCTTCCTGCATTAGCATTCGATGGATTATTTCGATTACAACAACTCAAATTAAACGAACAACATTTTCTTAAAGAAATCCAGGTTAAACTTTCCCAAAAAATCGAGAAAAAATGAAATATGAAGTATTTTTTTTTTGTATGGCAGAGCTGATACAAATTTTGATGGGAAAGAAAAAAGAAATATATATTTTGAAATTTACAAATAAATTTAAAGCGTATTTGCTTTTAGAATGGCGCATTTTCTGGATTGGCATCCTTGGAAGTATTGGATTTAAGTTATAGTCGTCGCTTAGAATACATTGATGAGAATGCATTTGAAGTTAGTCACGCTTTACGCACTTTCAACGTTAGCTTCTGCGCTCTAAAAACTTTTTCATCCAATTTATTTGATTGGAAAAGGTAAGTCCGTAGTATAATTTATTAATTAATTACTGATATTAACAACATATATATATAAATATAAGTAAGTTAAACAAAATAACTGCGTAATACATTTGTATATATGCATTTATTTGTACACTTTTGAAAGTAATACATAAACAAACTCATTTCACATGCGTAATTCGTATAAATTGCGACAATAGGTCAAATTGGGTCAAATTTTTACAAGATCCAATAGTAGTAGTATTTTAGAGTAGCTGAACTATACTTACATGGTAATCCATTTCATTGTGATCATAAATTATTAACTTTCCTACCGGATGTTTTACGTTTACGTTCCATTCACAATGTCATTTGTGCCACTCCAGATGAACTACAAAACATCAGTATTTCATCGCTGGTAAGCATTTCAATTTGAATAAAAAAAAAAAAAAAAACAAAACAAAAAGCTCTACTTGAATATATCATTCACTACTGAAATTGATCGGATTATTGTTTGATTTAATTTACCACTAACTTATTTCACACTTCAAAAGTCCCTAAATTTAAAATTTGCTAATTCTTAAAAATAAATTTTTTAAATCTTTAAAATTGAATTAAAAGTAGAAATTATGAGCTGTTACTGGAAAAATGATAAGTCAAAAATATTTTTAGAAGAAAATAATTTCAGGATACGGTAGAGGTAGCAGTGGAAGACGCGAAACGAACTCTTACCGTTCTTTGTTCCACATTAACTGCCTTAACTGCAATTATCATATTGGTGCTCTTCCTGTATTCGAGAATAACCCCAACTGATAATCAAATTAGACAGTCGAAATCTAGACAACAATGTTGTCGAAATTTGCACGGTAGAAGAGAATACATTTTTCCGGAATACTATAATTCGGTTATCGAATTCAATATTTCAACAGCTAAAAGACAACATACATTTGTGGAATCATTCGAATCCACAATTCATGCTAACAATAATATTTGCTTGGAACAAACTGATCTTACTTATTTATCTACTAAATGAATTTTGTAATGTTCCAATTTTTGATATTATATTCACAATGAATTAAATTAAATGAGGATAGTTGCTCTTTCTCTGTGTCACGCATCCATAGAAAGAATTTCAATTATAATAAAAAAATGAATAAAAAGTTTTTGTTGATGAAAATACTCCGAAAACTACGTCATTTTTTACTAACTAAGAAGTATTGTTGAATAAAATATATGCAATGAAATTAAGAACAAAACTATTAATGAATTCAGTAATTGTATCAATAATTCTATCAATCTGTTTTGATTGATAAATTACTAAATATTAAAAATACATCAACCTCTTTGAAGTAATTTTTTCCAATATTTCATAAAAAAAAATCAAAAAAAGTAAAAAAGAAAGTTCTATTCAATTAATACCTTGAAATAATATGTTTCTCCTACCTCATTAGCCATGTTTTTCTTATGTTTTCTATCATGCCACGTCATTTACGTCACTACGACGTAACACCTTTTTCTGCATCATATCTGTTTATTCATAAATTTACTGTATCACAGCTAAAAACAGTAATAAAGATATTTTAACAGAGTAAATAATGCCACTATTTTTGTCAGACCATACATAATGCAATAATCAGTATACGATTAAGAATCCGGAAAAAAAATAATCATAAAAGTTATTTTATAATTTGTTGACGAGTATGACAGATTTTATCAAATATCTTAAAAATTTACATAGAAACTAATATAGTACAACTCAATCAATCAAATTCGATAATTTATAATCAATTTATGTTAAACTACAATTGAATGAGTCATTTCAACTTCGCTTTAATTTTAGGATTATTTCATGACCATCAGTTCATTTAAGTTAAAGCTGTGTTTTATTATTAAGACAACAGTTTAGCATCTTCGGATTTGACACATACACACATATATACACGCACATACACATGTGCACACACACAAGTACACACACGTACACATACACACAATTACACACACGTACACAAACACACATACACATACACATACACACATACACACATACACANACACATACACACATACACACATACACACATACACACATGCACATATACACATACATATACATACATACACACTGTACTATAATCTAATTCAAACTTTTATTTCACATAACAAATAAATTTACAGGAAAACAAACAAATTGATTAAAATTCAACAAATAAACTGATCAACAGCAGAAATAGAAATTATAAATAGAAAAACCAATAACTAAAATAACATGATCACTTCAAACAATTTATAAAACATGTCAAACTTTAGCACCTCAATACTCTCTACCATCAATACCTTCCAGGTCATTGCCGTCATTACTGTCGAAACCGACCTATAAAAAAGACATTTGAACTTTTATTAAACAAAATTTATAAGACATATGAATCGTATGAAATATTGGCAAATTAAACAAAATACATGCGGTGAATGAAAGAGCCTAAAGCAATCGAAATGCTAACTGATGCTTGTTAGGCTTCAGCAAGAATCATCCTTAATGAATACATAAAGGCAGTATGAAAATTAATTAGCACTCATTAATTAACATCTTGCACAAGAGTTGTAATGACTTGAATCGTTCCAGTAAATAATTATATTAAATCTCATTTATATGTGTATTAATTAATGCTCAATTTCTTCATTGTGAAAAAAAAATGTATTTGTAGTGTATATATAGTGAAGTACAATTAACCTCTTCATAATCACGTTCCAAAGCGGCAAGATCTTCACGTGCTTCCGTGAATTCGCCCTCTTCCATGCCTTCTCCAACGTACCAATGTACGAAGGCACGTTTTGCATACATCAAATCGAACTTATAATCCAATCTTGCCCAAGCTTCTGCAATAGCTGTCGTATTGGCTAGCATACTTACAGCGCGTGGTACCTTTGCAACATCACCACCTGGAACAGCTGTCGGTGGTTGATAATTAATACCTACCTGAAATGTCAATTCAATTCTTTACACTCCAAATATCTCATATTTGAAATAATTATTGAAATAAATGAATGTATATTAATATTATTTCTTAAAATTACTTTAAAACCAGTTGGACACCAATCCACGAATTGTATCGTACGTTTTGTTTTAATACTCGCAATAGCAGCATTGACATCTTTCGGTACAACATCACCACGATATAAAAGGCATACTGCCATATATTTCCCAACACGTGGATCACACTGTAAAATTGTACAGTAGCAACTTATTAGCATTAGCATACGTCGATTTTAATTTTTTACTAATTAATTATCACTCACTTTAACCATTTGATTAGCCGGTTCAAAGCATGAATTGGTAATATCCATTACTGATAACGATTCATGATAGGCTTTTTCAGCTGAAATTATTGGAGCATAAGTTGCTAGCGGAAAATGAATACGTGGATATGGCACCAAATTTGTCTGAAATTCCGTCAGGTCCACGTTCAGTGCACCGTCAAAACGAAGTGAAGCTGTGATCGAAGAAACCACCTGAAAATATAATTATTTTACAATCCTTTAAATAGGAATAAATTAATAGATTCACAAAGAAATATTAAAATTTTTCTTCCCATTTATATAATCAACTTTTTGGAATGATTACTATAACTTTGATACTGCTTTAAAATTGTACTTATCTTGATAAGTGATTGAAAAGTTAATAACCTGTGAAATTAAACGATTAAGATTTGGATATGATGGTCTTTCTACATCCAAATTACGACGACATATATCATAAATCGCTTCATTATCCACCATAAATGAGCAATCGGAATGTTCTAATGTTGTATGTGTAGTCAAGATTGAATTATACGGTTCCACAACTGCAGTAGAAACTTGCGGTGCCGGATAGATTGAAAATTCTAGCTTGCTTTTTTTACCATAATCAACTGTTAAACGTTCCATCAATAATGAGGTAAAACCAGAACCTGTACCACCACCAAATGAATGAAATACAAGAAAACCTGAAAATCAATATCTATTATGAGATTTAAGTATGTTTTTTTTTTTACCTTGATGAGACTTATTTGTAAACATTATTTATTCATGAAATCATTTTATGATTAATTATTTTGCGTGCATGGAATATCATACCCTGTAAACCGGTACAGTTCTCAGCAAGTCGTCTGATCCGATCTAGTACAACGTCAATTATTTCTTTACCAACTGTATAATGTCCACGTGCGTAATTATTTGCCGCATCCTCTTTACCAGTAACCATTTGTTCCGGATGAAAGAGACGTTTATATGGTCCTGTTCGAATCTCATCTAAATTAAAACAAATAGATTTTCAAATTAATTATTTAATTATAAGTATTTTCAATATTAATAATAATATATTGATACGATCATTTAAATAATAACCAATTACGGAAGGTTCAAGATCGATTAAAATAGCTCGAGGAACATGACGTCCAGTTCCGGTCTCAGAAAAGAAAGTTGAGAACGAATCATCAATATGTTGTTTATTCTGAGTTGACATTGTTCCATCCGGTTGAATTTCATGTTCCAAACAAAATAACTCCCATGCAGCATTTCCAATCTGTACGCCAGCTTGTCCAACATGAACCGAGATTACTTCACGCTATAGATTTATTCTAATCAATAAATTGGAAGAAAATGAAAATTTCATATTTAAAGGACCTTTACAGTGTTACTTTCAATAATCTCTGTAAAATTTCAACGATCCTCAAAAGACCCAAAATATAAGTACCATTTTTTTTTAGAGATTTCTCACGAGCAAACGCACATACGCACACAATGAACTTCTTAAATGATCGTTTAGCTTTAAATCTGAAAAAAATTTTCATTGATAATTAGTGATGTTATCTGAATTATGAGATTCTTTCAAATTTAACAAAGTTTTTCTCTATCTTTGTATCACAAACTTCGATCTGTCGATAATTTAACTTAATATCAACTTTCAATAATTTAAATAAAAACCGCTACGCATCCATGCCTTCGTTATCAGAAGAGTCCCATCTTGCTGATCGAAGTTCGAGATTAATGAATAATGCATATAATTGATCCTATTTATGATGTTTCTGTACAAGGCAGATTGTTCAGATAGGTAGATCAACTATGATAGGATGGTTAAGTTATGCGTGATAGGGTAGAAAAGTTATATATGGGTAGATAAATTATGTACCATAGGATAGATAAATAAGTTATGTATGGGTAGATAAGTTATGCATGATAGGGTAGATTAGTTATGTATAGGTGGATAAATTATGTATAATAGAGTAGGAAGTAAGTTAAGTTATGGTTGGGTAGATAAGTTATGCATGATAGAGTGGATAAGTTAGTTATGTATGATAGGGTAGATAAGTTATGTATGATAGTTGTTATCATCCTTATCTTCCAGATTGCATGTACAATAATAAATATTCTTATAGAATACGATAACTAATAAAAATAACTACATTGTTAAAAGATTTTGCTCAAATGTTCATTACACTGATAAATTGTTGTATTATCAATCAATAATAATTAGCCTTAATGGAAGATGACATTTCTTGTTCAGCCAGGAAGAATACGTTTTGATTTTGTTTGATTCTTGTTCCAAACTCTTCTTATTTTTTTGCAACAATAACAACAACAACATTGTCAAATTTTTTAATGATCACTTTGAGCAAGAGTGAAAAACAGATTAAAAAAATGACTGGAATGTCGTTTCATTTAATGAAGCTATAATGCCATGCTTTCCTTTCCTGTAAATTTCATTTTTTTTTTTTTGAAATTTAGATAGGAAGAAAATGAAATGAGCATTGTATATTTCTTTTTATAATTGAAATGCAGGAAATTATCTTGGAATTAATAAAGTCTTAAGAAATTAAAGTAAAAATGCAATAAGCAACAAATGATGTAGTCAACTCAATCGAGAAAAAAAAATATAATTGAATTCATTTAAATTTAACTATGAAAAAAAAAAATGTTTTTAGAGAACATGGCAGGAAAGACACGAATTAATTGATGAATTATACAAATTATTGGCAAAACGAAAAGTACACAACGAATAACAAATGTACAAACTTCACCTTAACATACAATGTTTAATCACATTTGAATCATTTAATCAGTTGTTTATCATTTACTGATAATTACAGGTAATTGACCTAATTTTGCATATTAAACATTACGCGTAAAAAGTACAATTTTCAATATTACTTTGATTATTTACTTACCAAAATTTCATTCATCTAACAGTACTGTGAAAAAAAAGTTGCAGTATACATTTACACAACCAATTGAGCAGCTAATGTTCCTATCAGTTACTTATTTCATTTATAGCATGGAAAAAATAGGTGTAAAATTTTTTTAAAAGATAAAAAATTATTGCGGTATTATTTGAAAATGTTGATCATGCAATTTAGCATACATAATTTTATACTTTTATTTGATAATTTTTCTTTGACAAGCAAATATTTTTGTTAATAAAATGTAAAAAGAAAAAAAAAACAATTTAAAAGATGATTTTTTCAAATCAGTTCAACAAATTGTATTTTATGGTACAGTAACACACTTCTAACTAATTAGAAAGATGGAAAAAATAATTGATCCAATTTAGTGTCATTTCATCATTCTTTCATTGCATCACAATTTGAGAACAAAAAAAGAAATTATGCACACAAATAACAATTAAATATATAGGATGAAAAGACACACGCGAACAAATTATTCGAAATTTTTAAAACTATTAATCTAATCATAAAATAAGAGATGCTTATTGGTGGTAAGTTATCAGCACACGAACAGATCAAATAATATTTGCATTTTTAATTCTTGATAAGTAAAAAAAAATTTTTCAAAATCTTTTAAAAAAATGTGAAAAATTTTTAAACATTAACTATTAGCAATACAAATGTAACTTTTGATTTTGCAATTAGCCTAAATTTGAAAAAAAAAATATCATGACGACTAAAAATTTCTGTTTTTCACTTAACATAATCGGTTGCATGTGCAGCTAAGGTTTCATTGAAGTGCTGAAACCTCCATCGTTGTCGTTGGTTCTTATCATCACAAACCCTCATTACTAACATCGTATCATCATCGCTCAGTGTTAAACAGTTACGTGATATTGGATGATACAATCGACCAGTCTAGAAAAAAAAAATGAATGTAAAATTCATGCATTGATTCACGTAGATTTGCGTGAGATGAATTTATACTATATCGATGTGTATAATTTACAACTAGTCAGAATATTAAGTAAGGTAAATAATAAAATTTCCTTTTTCAAAATTTGATAATTTTAGCAGAGCTGTTTAAGTTTCACAAACAGATGAATGTTTTAAACTTGAAAGGATCAATTATAGCTTTTTTTTTTAAATTAAATTTTCCGTCAAATTTATTTCTGTAAAACATAAAATTGACCTCATGACTGTATTTCCAAAGTTGATTGCCTTTGGAACCGTGACATTCATAAGTTACTGGTGATCCTCTACCCGTATAATCAATACAATATTCATCACGTCGTATTTCACCACTTTTACTTAACATCCAGAACTAAAATGATAGTTGTAATAAAAATCTGACACTCATTTACTGTAAAAGTGTAACTGTCAATAAAAAAGAAAAATGTTACAAAATAATGCACAAAAAAATAATCATAAAATTAGAAGATAAATATGAGAAATGATAATTTATACTGATAAGAGTATTAATATTAGAATGCTTGAATAATTATATTTCTTTTTTATGGGTCCATATTTCCCAACATATATTATTCGTTTAAAAGTTTCAAAATTTTCAAAAATTTTTTCTTTGATACCTGATTACCGCCCTGTAAATGACATGGATATGGTATAACACTATCATTTATAGCATTTCGACCAACATCATGATCCACACAATACTTTCGATTGCCAAGATTACGAATCTTCAAAAGTTATAGTTTATATTTCAAAACTAAAAAAAGAAAAAAGAAAGAGCAAAAAAAATTGAATGAATTCATCAATTTTTTATGTTTTGTCATTTCTTATAAAGTTTGAGTTTTATTTGTAGATTGATTTTCAAAGACAGCAAAGAAACAATGTGAAAAAATATTTTTATTTACTCAATGCTTTATTTAATAAGCTAACTTTAATCATTGCTTGCTTTGTACTTTAACAATTAATACGGATAAATTTAAGGAAAGGATAATCGAAAATAATTTTATTAAATTGCGTATAATAAAACTCATACAATTTTTAATAAAAGAAAGCCTTACTTCACCACTAGCAATTGCTTCTGTTGGTAGAAACAAATCTGGAAATATATTATTCAAATACCATTTAAATGAGTGACACTTCAAACGTTCTCGTAATTTCTTCCGTTCCGATACATCACCAAAATCACCCTGAAATGATTTAATTTGCTATCAAAAAAAAAAAAAAAATACGCAGATGTGTTAATTTTCAAGAATTTAACACATTATCAGAGAAATGGTAACTATGATAAATTCCATAGAAAGATTTTAATGATATCATTTATTGTAAGTAAGGTATCATTAAGATATTTTAATATTTTCATAACTTCTTGGATTAGTACTTCAAATTATTTCATTTATTTCTCCCTGTATGGAATTTTTTTTTTCTAATGAGATAATAAGCGAATTATTTGATAAGTATTAAAACTTGTCTTCCAGTATGATAATTCACCAGTAAATGAAAAAGCAACCAAGCATTTCATATTTTTTTCAATTTTACTAAACAATAAGCAAGAAAAAAAAACGAATACCAGCTTATGATTGATCCGATTGTAATAAATTTCTTTGTATTCATCTAACCATACCTTAAAACAAAATTTTTTTTTAATTTGAAAAATTCAAAGCAATCGTAAAATTCTCAATTTTTTTTAATAAAAAATGAAAATAATCCTTTTTTTTTTTGAAAAAACCACAATCGTTTTGAAAACAAATATCGTACAGTTTGTATTAGAAAAGCGAAAGATTTTAATTGGATATGATATTTAAATAAAAATCGCTCAAAATTTCAACAAGCTAATTGAAAAAATTTTTGAAATTATAGCATAAAAATTTAAGTTTTTACACTGTTGCACACTAATTTCATAGCTCCTACAATGAAGTTAAGTTTGAAAATGCCTCAGCTAATCGAATATTATTCCTTTGTAGCACATTAACACCACTTCTCCATTTATAAGGTGATTTTTTACGAAAAATATGGCCAACATGACTGCACGGTACCACTTCCAGTCGTCCTCCACACATCCATATCTATGGAAATGTATAGTGAAATTATTTTCCAGTACAAATTCTGATTATTTGAATTATTTGAAAAAAAAAAACATTAGTTAAAGCGAAATTTGAAATTTTCAGGTTCTCAGTTTAAATCATTATTTCGTTGCTTAAATTAATATAAATTTTCGAAAAGAAAAATACAAAACTATTGAAGTAAAATTTTTTAGGAAAAAAATTTTCTCACCTTAAACGATATTTCGAGATTTTCACCACCCCAAATATCAAAACCAGGATCATAACCGCCAAGTTTCTCAAAATAAGCTCGATCAATGGAAAATAATCCACCAGCCATCGTTGGTGATCTAAAAAGTTGTAATTGCTTGTTAATTTCATGATAAATTTTTTTTTCATTATTTAAGAATTAAATTACAAGAATCTTAAAATGATAATAAGATTAACTGACGGTACGGGATCAATCCGTGATTTCATGGCTTTATAATCACGATCCGGTAATATATGCCAATTAAAAACAAGACCCCAATTAAATCCGCCAACACTCAATCGATGATGATTTGATAAATGATATTGCAATGTTTCCAGATCAATTGTATCAATTACAGGTGTTACCACATTTGTGGAATTTTGCGCTATTCGATCTAATAACGGTTCAAGCCATCCTAAAAAAATCTACATCAATACGGAAAAATTCAAAAAAAAAAATGTTACAAATAATCAAAAAAACAAAATAAAAACAACAAAAAAAAAATTTGTGAATTCAAATAATTAAATAATTAAATTAGATTCAATTAGTCCTTATCTCAAATTTCTAATTTCAAAAGAAGTTTTTCAAAAAAAAAGACAAAAATTTACATACTATTCATGCATTCACAGTGTGAATCCAAATAAGTTAATACTTTTCCTCTTGCAACCGAAGCACCTCGAAGTCGAGCACGAATCAAACCCATTCGATTTTCCAATCGTATTATTCGAACTTTACCAAACTGACTCATATAATCCTCTAATGGTTTCTAAAAAATGAATCAAAATCATACCGGATCCGGTTTTCATTTTTCTTTAGATGATCATTCATAATTCAGATGCATAATTTTCACATTCTTTTGAAGTCATTGAAAATTTTTGCAAAAATTAAAGCCTATAATGATGAGTATAAATTTCAGGATTTATCATGATATTTCTTAATCAGATAGACTTCTCTTCTAGGTTATTACTAGTAAAATAATAAGTAAGAGCAGTTAACTCTATTAAAGTACAAAATTAATTCTTAATGAAATGAATCGATGCTAATCGAGATCCAAATAACAAACAGTATCTAACATTGAATGAACGTTTGTAAAATGTTGTCAAACAAAATTAATTCATGAAAGTTATAGTTGACCTTTGCCAAAAATGATAAACCATAAATAAGGCAAGCATGAATTGGACTAAATTTATCACTTACAGATTTACCATATGTCTCGGACTGATATTTTAAAATTGTGAAAGATAGGAATTTGAGAATTTAAATTCATCAATCAGCTAAAATTACAATTTATACTTTCTTGCTATCACCTTTAGGTGTTCCAAATCGGAGAAATCATCGACTAAGATAATTTCTTTAAGCAGATGGACAGGTGTTCTTTCCAGTACGCTATGCACTGTGCGCAGAAGTACTGACCAGGCTTCATTATGAAAACAAATAATCACCGATGTATCCGGCAAATCATCTCGATAAGATGCTTTACGACATCTGAAATTCACAAAATTATCTTTTGTTGGATTAGTAAAATTTTTTAAAATCTATTTTTTTTAAAGTAAACTTTTAAATTTATAAAATTTTAAGGGATTCGAAAGTTTCACAAAGTTTTACATAGAATATGTGATCTTTCGTTGGATGGTTAAATTGTTGTAAAAAGTTGTCATAAGATTTTAATCTCATAAATGTAGCATTTTTTTTTTTTTTTTGAATCATTGCTATCATATTAGAAATATTTTAAAAGATTTCTGTCTCTCTCTTTCTCTCTTCCTCTCTTTCTCTTTCCATTCTCTTTTTCATTTATGAAATAATATGAAGTTTAGACTAATACAGAAAAAGAAGAAAGAACAGAACAATGAAATTTGAATGGAATTCAGTTAAGAAATTCGAAATATACGAAATAGAAGTGATTACGCATTTATCGGCAAAGAATATATTTGCATTAAAAAAAAAAAAATTTTTTTCTCCAATATATTTTCTAATTAAACTAACAATTCGTCGGTATTATTTGGAAGTGATCGATGTATGGAAATCATATTTGAGACATATTCATTAAATGAATTCCGCTTAAATCCTTCCTCAAATATTTTACGCTCTTTTGGTGATAATTTCTGCAAAATAACATTAAAAATAATTTATATTAAGCAGCAATGTTTAATTTAATTTATACAGCATTTCATCAATAAGTATAAAATAAAATGTGTTAAGGAAGAAATAAAAGTCTCAATAAAAACTGAAAAAAAAAAAAGAAAGAACTCAAATGCTCAATTTAAAAGTGTTACTAAAAGATTTCACTTTTACAGTTACAAACATTTCACTATATGAATCATCGTTGAAACAAATCATACAACGATCTCGTTTTTCTTTCCCTCCTTTTCTTTTCTTTTTTTTTTTTCACTACAAATAAAATACCTTTTTGTCAATTTTCACGCCAGCACCAAATTCACCAAATTGATTTGGATCATCACGTTTATAAATTGCACTACCTTCCATATAAACAAAACGTTTTGGTTGCGGAATATTAGGCTGTAAATGAGATTTGGAAAATTTCACATTAAATAAAGATTTTTAGAATTTATAACAATTTTTTTTTTTGTAATTAAATTATTAGCAAAATTTAATAAAAATTATCATACAATCAAAAAAAAAGAAACAGACATTATTTTCATACCTTTTCTAATCCATTATTATCTTCTCCAGCAATTTCAATTATTTCATCAAATTTTTTCAACTTTTTAGCTTCCACTGATTTTCCATAAACTCGAAGCACTTGTAAATTTTCATTTCTACTATCATTGTTACTGCTAATTTCTTGCTTTTGTTTGGAATCATCGATTACGGAATAACCGTCCTGCAACTGTAACTGTCGACCACCAACCGGTTCCTTCAACAATAGCCCGCGTCCTCGTACATGACTGCCCTATGTCATGTTAAAAATTTACATTTGAAAATTTGTTCATTTTAGTAATACTAATAGATGAAGCAAAAAGTCAATCATGAATTTTCAAATATCACTGCAAACAATTTTACTTTCAGCTTAAAGGTTCGTTTAGCTAATTCGCTATACTTTTTTCCCGATGAAGCTTTTAAAAGATTTACCCCATTTACTTTATCAATCGTTAAATTCCTCGCAAAAAAAATGCTTTAAATGAAATGAGCTAACTTTATCTGTTCCTATTAAACGATATATTGTTAAATGTAAAATATACGTAAAATATAATTTTTATCTATTAAATAGTAAATTAGCAATTAAAATAATGATATATTGATTAAGAAATGATAAGATATTATATAATGATTGATAAATTAATCAAACTTACAACATTTTGAATGGAAAGCGAGATCAATGTTGTGATAATCCAATAAGCTCCAATTAAGGATAAAATATTAAGAAGAATATTACGTCGTTGAACAGAACGTATGTGAAACATTCGATAGATTGTTGAAATGGGTGATTGAAATGATGAACTTTGTGAGAATACACCCAATGAACGTTTCAATGCCATCTTATCAAAAAAAAAAAAAAAAAAAATTGACAAAAAAAAGTTTTTTTTTTCTTTCCTTTTATGAGTAAAGAAAGGATGAAAGACTAATTAGACACAGTGTAAATTTTGTTTCCGTGAATTTCGAACAAGAAATCAATTTCTTTCTTTTCCCGTGTTTTTTTTTTTTCCGCTCCAATCCGGTGATCACTTCCTGCAACAAAAAATACCTTTTCCATTTTCAATGAATTTTATAAAAATATTTTCTTGCATGTTATTTGATAGGAAAAAATATGACAGAGAACGAATGGAAGGAAGGAAAAGTGGAAAGAGAAAACATTAAATGAAGAAGATATAAAATGTATGAAAATTACAAAACGAAATAATATGATGTCTGATAAGTAAACATTAAAATTAATGCTTTACAATAAAAACGATGTTGGTCTTTTTTTTTTTCTTTGTAAATTCATTGATATTTTATAAGCTGCATATTTTTATCTCTCAACTTTTTATTGTATATATTTTGAACAAATTGAAAGGGAAAAATTTCAGTGAGATTTGTTGCTATTTTATTAATCAGTTAGGAGAGCTAATTAAATATTAATTCTAAAATAGCTTTCGTAGAGTATGACGTAAATTTTTTTTTTTTTGAAAAAATTTTTTAAACAATGATAAAATTGTCTTTTGATCGAAATAGCTGATTGGAAGAATTCATTAATCTCTGATCTAGCCGATCATATAAATTATATTTAAATTAAAAAAGAAAGATCATGATGATTTTGGAAAAATTTTTGTAAATTTTTAACCTTTCAAGCGATCAAATAATCCTAAAGCGAAAACATGAATGGTTTCTGAACGTCTTCAGTACAGACAATTCTGTTCTTTGTTACTATCAGAGCAATTTGACCCGTTAAAACCGGAAGAAGCAACTGTATTTTCGACCACTTAACTACAACAACAAATCTGAAAATATTTCCAAATTTGCTATAATTAACTAATAAGAAAAAAAACGAACCGATCAATAGCAATGCATCGAGAAATCTTCAGGAAAGTTTCATGTTTGTAATTTATGAAAATCATGACCAGTCCCCAATTAGCCCAATTATATCATCTTAATTAGTGATTATGTTAATAAAGATTGCTTTTGATCAGACTCTCCCCCAAAAAATGGGATACGACAATCACTAAAACCTATTATTTAACATTTATCAACCTGTTTTCTGAACTTCGTTTCACACTTCAGAAAACGGATTTAGCAAATGAGTACATTTTAAACATTTTGAATTACCGATGGTACTTTCAATAAGAAAGAATTTAATTTAAGGACAGTTCTCAATTTTTTAGCAAGTTGTAGAAGTGACTTTACTTCAGAAGTAACTTAACTTATATTCTTCTTATTCTATAGATTCTATAAAAGTAAGCCTTTTCGTTTATTATAAATTGAGATGACATTAATTATGCATAATACATGTGTGATTAATTGTAAAAAGAGCATGATTTAAAAAAAAAAAGTTAAAAAATCTTAATGTTTAATGAAAAAGAAAAATATTTTTTAATGCAAAATCCAATCAATGTTTTATCAATTTCATTCCTCAAAAATAATGAAGGAAAATAATAAAAAAATAAAAGATAAAAGGGAAAAATGTATTGAGCCTAAAAATTTAGGCACTTATTACTGAGGAAAAGTTAAATGGTATGATAAGATGAATAATAAAATTTGAGAATAAAAAGTATGAAATGAATCATGCTAAATATAGTTCGAAACATTTTTCATTTAAGCAATGGAAAAGTTATTATTTATTTGATAACTGAAACTATTTCATTTGATTTCTTATCACTATGAATAATACATTTATTAGGAGTGATAAATGATAAGACTTATAAATGTTAAAATTTTATTTATTTTTTTTAAAGAAAATTTTACAAAAGAATGGAAAAAGAATAATGATTGCATTAAAGGAAAATATGAATGATGAGTCATCTCATAATAAACACACGAAGTGCTAATTTCAAAAACAATTAAGCGCGCAATTAATCGATGAAAACATCACATTTTACCTTACCTTACCTTACTTAAGTGTTAATCGATTTAACATGAAAAAATTCGCAATGAATTCTTTTTTCAAAAACATTATTTTAGAATTTTATGCTATTTCAATGTGAATTATATTGCCCTATAAGATCAAAAGTTTTTTTTTTTGTCACTCTGGCAGAACTAAATACCGCCAATATAAATGGATAGCGTATGGTTTGGTCACTATTGAACTTTTGAAATTGAAAAATAATTTCAAATTTTGTTCGTAATTAGAAAAATCGATGAATTTCACTTATACATAATTCGTTTACAATTGTCATTTCATGCTTGAAATTCTTTGCTAATAGTTGCTAATTGCATTTTTGCCGTTAGTTACCTGAGATTGTTCAACTGGAAGATGTATTCCGATAAGTTTACCTTTCTCGATTGTCTTTTCTTCAAACAATATTAAAACAATATTTAAATTTTTTTTCGAACTTTTCTTCAAACAGTATTTAAAAATTTCTATATTCCTTCTGATAAATAAAAAAAAAAACACCCGTAAATATAAATTTCCAATGCTTATTGCAAAACTAATTAATAATAAAAAAAGCTGACATTTTGGTATAACATTGAGAAGAATGAACGGATCAAATACAGTTTAATTGATGCATTTGCATTTTAAAATATACATTAGGCGAGAAATGGAAGGTAAAAAATTGATTTTTTTTTAAGCTGTGTATCATCGCATCACACTTGAAAAAATCAAATGTAAGCCATGAAAATTTTTTTACAAACTTCAAAATATACGGCAAATTTTACGAGTAAAAAGTCTGAAAAAAAAAATTAAACAACAATAAACGAAGTTTCATGTTATGAATTGCTGAACTGAACAAATTATTGCAAATTTTGAAAAAAAAAAAATTTATTGCTATCATGGATAGAAAGGTAATATAATTTAGCTGATTTTAAAATGAATAAAAAATGAAACATTTGAAAGAAAATAGAATACGAGATAAAAAGGAAAATAAATTTAAATTTTATATTTAAAAGAAAGAAAAAAATTATGTGAAAAGAATTATATGCATATTTTAAAGTTCACATCTAGAAGAGGAAAAAAAAATTCGTTTTTTTCGCAAGAATTTATTGCGAAAAATCGTCATAGTGACCTCAAACCAACATATGACACCAATATAGAATAGAGCACTCTCTAATAAAATAATTTCATTTGAAATGAAATCAATTATTGAGAAGAATATAGTAATCAAAAAGCAGTAGAGATAATAATTACTGCTAACCGATAAGTCTTTTACTTTCAGCTTTAAATAATCACGCATCAACTGACAGATTTATTCATCTATTAAGCGCTATTTGTCACCATACCGTGTTGATAGATGTCTCTCTTTACATCTTTGCTATTTATTTTATTGATTTTAAACTGTGAATTAGCTTATTTTTGTTGACATTAGCAGTGAATAATACATCTAAAATTATTAAATCGATTTCTGAAATTGAAAAAAAAAGGAAATAAAAAGCACTGAAAAATGAGCGGTAATTGTCTAATGCTTAATCGTTTTGGTTTCATTATATCTTCCGGTATAACATTATTTATACAAATCAAATAACTGCCCTTAAAGAAATTCAATGATCGCATTTAATTCTCATCTAACTTGCATATTGATAGTTTCAATCGTTTACTCTTAGATTATCATTTGTATGATTTCTCATACACCTGAAATTTTCAAAATTATACTTCATGATATTGCGAATTATTTCTTCTAAGGTTTTGTAAAACATTTCGATTAGAGATTTCGGGAATTTTTACGGTTGATTCGATTTAAAAAAAGAAAGAGATAGAAGATAAACGTTGAAAATTGACAAAAAAAAACGAGGAATTAATTGTTAGAGTCAAATTGTCTCAATTTCTATCTTTTTCATGCAATAGAGAAATTTTTTTTTTAATTTCTAAAAGAATTTGCAAAATTTTCTCGTAAATTCGAATAAAAAATGTTAAAAAATGTGTCCAAAAATGTCAGATTTGTCACAATTGCCCATTCCTGAAGCTTTTTCAAATTCATTGAATCCACCTTATTGAATCCAATAGTAAGTTTAACACTCACCACTTATTCATCTATTCTAAATCATCTTTATGGTTTTTAATTAAATATAAGCATGAATGCTTCCTACACTAAAAATATTGAAATTAGCCACATAACTGGCTTGCCGTATGGATTATCAAAGCAAAATGGTGCAATAAAAAATTATATTTTCAAAATTTATAATAAAAAAAAAAAAAGCTTTTTGCTTCAGTCTCAAAAAAGCTTCAGCCATATTCGTTTGCTATATCTTTTATTGCTAATCATTTTTTCAAATGCAAAATTTTATTTTCAATGAAAAGACTTTTGAGATAGCAAAAAAAAAAAAGGTAAAGCTAAAATAAAATTAAAAAATAATTTACAAGTAAAAGGAAAGGAATGAAAAGGTAAAAAATATCGATGAAACGGTTTTTAAGCATTTGATGTCTTCAATTCAACTGATCACAACCTAGCAACAATGAAAAAGTTTCAACCACTTATTGGTAGCATAGTTGTTTCCAAGGTTACTTCAGAGCTTCATTTCACTTTCAGCACAAATGCATTTCTCATACTACTAAGTGGTGTGGTTAAAATTTGGAAGAGGAATTGCATGGGTATAAAAATTATCACTAAAAGTCTTCTTTGTTCTGCATTTTCATCTAATTGCATATTAATTCTATCTTTGAATAATTATTATTAAACTTTTCATTTCTTAAACCCTATTCATAATCTCTTTCCTATAAATTTTTTTCTTGATCTATTGCATATAAATGACCATGCGAAACAATTACTTGTTTAATTTACTCATTCTAATTGATTTTTCACAAAATTTTCCACTTTTTAATAACTAAGTTTTTTATCAACTTTTTCATTGTAATTTAATTAAAAGCAAAAGCCAAATTTCAATTTGTTAATGTTGGATAAACCATAAATATTTAAAATTGGAGAAAAAAAAAATTATGAAAAGGAACCATAACACAGAAATCGTTGTTATTAGCCAAGATTACCGATTTAAAAATGGAAAATTTCTGCTACTTCTCACCTTTTAAACCTGATTCTAACTCATTTATCTTCAGTTCCAGTTCTTGTTGACAATTCGATCAGAAAAATAAGCTGATAGAAAAACACAGCAATAACCATGAGAACTGTAACAAAGTGATTTTAACGAAGTATTAATAGCTTTGTACTAATTGATAATAAAAACAGTCGCATTCTTCTGCCTTACAGATATAAAATAACTTCATCGGTTAAATCATCAATAAAAAGAAAAAATGAAAAATTGGAAAAAATTGAGGAAAGATATGGAAAAGGCAAAATTCAGCAGTATCCTAATCTCTCATATATTAACACTATGATTTGAGTGATAATTTCATTTAAAATTACAAACATTAAATAGATGAGATAGAAGAAAGAAAATATTTTTTAATAGTTTCCCATTTACTTCCTATAACATTATCAACATCTTAAAAGTGCCATGAAAATTTTAATTAAATTTTTTCCTTTT
>UPTC01000041.1:9798-91297 GCA_900537255.1 Acanthocheilonema viteae | reverse complement strand
AGCATAATGATAATAAAAATTTTTATATAGTATATGATTTTATACACGGAAATGCTAATATGCTGAAAATTACGAAAATAATAGTTATGAAATTTGACGTAGTACTCAGTGGAAAGTGTTTTCACGCTTGAACTATCTGTGTCCAATTTTTTTTATCTGTAGACTTCACTAATGCGCTGATACGTACTGATTATTTGGAAAAAATTTGTGAAATTGGTTATTTTTTATAGATTTATCCGTGCTCACATTGTGCAGAAGACCTACGGCAAGATTTAGCAAAACATCCTCCAGATGTTGAGGATCGTGAAAAATTTTCAGTATGGATGTGTGGATTGCATAATCGAGTGAATAAGAAACTTGGTAAACCCGAATATGATTGTACACAGTGGAAAGAACGGTGGCTCAATGGTTGGAAGGATGGCTCTTGTGAATATTAGTTTTTATAGGCAGAATTGATATTATTTTGGAAAAAACGTTTCAGTTCATAATTTTCATCCTTCTTAATTGATTCAGAGGGGGACATTTAAATATGAATGATTTATACTGATTGTTGTTGAAAAACTTTGACTAGAATTTTTGAATTTTAATAGAAAAAATTTTTTCTACAAGAATTGATGTTATCTTTCATATATGTAATAGTTTTTTATGATTTTTATGATTATGAAACTACGTTTTATTATTTCCATGAAATTATGTACCCATCTTCTGATGCGGTTTTATTTTACTGCATAATGCACATAAAGTTTTATGAATAACCATATGATGACACTTTCATCGACAGCTGTTTATCTGAGCTTATTCAGTCTTTTAATTGATGGAGTTTAGAATTTTTTAGTTGCTGGAATTAAGAATGCTGATTTATTTGAACTTTTAGTTAGTGGTTCCTTAAAACTTCGATTTGAAGTTTTTGCGACTTCTTCATTATTTTTGACTCTTCTCTAAGGGAAAAAAAACTTGTGGTTTTTTAATTTGCTCTCTTCTCTTTTTCTTTCTTCCTCTCTCTGATCTACTTCATTGTGAAAGAATTACGTCTTCCAATTTGAAAGTATTGTTCAATCTTTTTGGAGTGAAGGTCTCCTTCTGTTTATTCCATACTTTATTTCTACAGCTTTTATCAAGATATGAATATTGAAGGATTGTTATTTCTAAACAGTTATTAAATCTTCCAGTTTTACTCAAAGTTCGATATTGTTGACAAAAACTGATATTCGTAGATATTAGTGTTAAATTATTAACAACAATCAAGTGATTGAATTCATCGTGAGAGCTGTTTTGTGTCAGAAGCGGTGTAGAGAAACGAAATAGTGCATTGAAGTAAATGTTCGTTTTGTAGTCAAGTTTTATTTCCATTATTTTCTATTTGTAGTGCTCACCTTAAAATAAATCAGCACTGCGTATTGGTATGATATAGATAGCCTAGATCAAATTATAAAAGAAATAAGTGCCAGTCAAAAATAAAGGTGAGCGTAACATATTTTTTACCTTTAACATAAATGCAAATCGGGATACCAGTTTTATTTTAATTTATTCCCTAATTATATTCTAATTGAATGAAAGTCCTTTTTATTATGAAGAATATTTAAGCTAATTATTTTTGACGGTTAATTATGTTCAATTTATTGTAGGATTGCAGCGCTATTCTTGGTCCAAAAACTAAAGTGGAATCGGAAATGAGATCGGAATCCGAAGATAGTGACGAGTGTATAAATGAGGAAAAGGAAGCTTTCAGGGATATCGATGATTTAAATACTAATTTGGCATCTGAAGATCACATTTCCAATTATCCGAGTGCGAATTTATGTAACGGTTTGCAAAATTTTGGGATGAAATTTCTGTGTTAATGTAGTTTGTGAAGATGTGCAATGTTTCCCGCGCTAAGATTTTAACTTTAGTATCTAAAAATTGTAATCTTAATGCTTAAAAAAGACAGGATATATTTAACTCCTTTATAGTGTCTGTTCACTACACTTATTTACTTGATCCTTGAAAAACGTTTGCTTTGTTACCAACTATGATAATGATTTCAGGTATTTTGAAAATTGAACAAGATAATAATACGGTAAAAAAAGATCCACAAATTGCTTCAAGCAATATGGAACCGCAGGAACTGTTTTGTTGCGATGAAAAAAGTAGTGGTGGCAGTAGCACGGACGAGGAATTGAAGAAATGGGCTATCACTCCGAAGATTTCAGCAGATTTTTCATGTATTTATTGTGTTTTCATTATTTTTCCTTTGGGGTTGAAAGAACTGCATAAAGGGTTTCTCCAGATTCAACCGATACTTAACAATATTTCCAAGAATTTCTCTCTCTTCCCTCCTCTCTTCGCATACTTTCAATAAATCCTTTTATTTTATTATGTGAAATCACTAATTTGGTTGAGCATAGTTAGCAATGGTAAATATTGTTAAGTAATTTGAAATAATCATTAGAAAATATCTCCATAAATATATCGTATTCTTCAATATTTTCAAGTCGGAAATATTGTATTGTAAGTGATCGGAAATTTATATATTTCAAGAGTATGCACTTTCAGATTACCGTTATTCTTTCACAACGTTCAATATAATTTGGCATTTATTTAGATGGTGAGAATAAACTTATATGTTCATTGAAAAGAAAGAAAAGCAGGGAAAAGATGAGGCAGTTTCAAATGGAAATTTTTTTGCATCAATCATTGAAATGCTTTGTGGCGCTGAATTTGAGGGTTTGAATATTCACTTTCGAGAGTGTATAATTTTTGTTTATACTAGTTTTGAAGCAAACTATATGTTTATTATGAATAAGTTATTTTATTTTCGTAGATTTATTTTTCTTGAATTATCTTGTAGTGTGTTGGGTGCATTTATTTTCCACATCCATATCTATTCTCGTTCGCATTTCTTATAGTTTTCGAATGGTAAATTAGAGATAGCTTCATCCATCATGTTCGTTATTATTTTATGCCTTAAGTTTACTTGCTTTGAGTTATCAATGACTACTGTCCTAATAGACTGTGATTATCTGAGGAGGCTTTTTGAAAAACTTGAAACTTATTATTCTGACCTTTTCACTAATTGTCTTCAAAGGTACTGCCTTAACACTTTATCTTAGATGCACTGGTCGATCAAATGATTATTTCAGTTTTGGGGAAGGTCTCTGGACATTTATTCATTCTTCAATCTTTTCTGAAGATTACGAGGCATTTCGTATCGCAATTAGGAGAAGAATAACAGAAACGCTGAATATTGCTACAAATCTAAAAATCGGGAATAGGTGCATTACTCTTATATCTGTATAAAAGAAAGGTTTATTTGAAAAAATTATTTAAAAAAGATTTTTTTGTCTCTAAGTTTATTTTGACATGAAAAAGCCCAAATAATTTGGAGTTTGTTGCAGTTTAACCGTTGATACTCCTGAGAAAAGAAGTTACTTTTTATCCAGCCTATACAGCGTCGATTTCAAAGAAATCAGAAGAATTGGGCGTGGAGGCTTTAAAGAAGTTTTTCATGTAATACTTGGAATTTCATTTTAAACAGTTCTGTCTTGCTTATTAGTAAGATTGTAATGAACTTTTATAGCTTTAAGAATTTCAAGCGCTTTCTTATGAATTTTGTTTGAGGTACTTTCTAATATCGATAACTGCGATATCAAATTTTAATTTGATAATTTAAATAAAATTCGAAATTAAGAGAGAAAGTTACTTGGATGAACTCATCTGAGAAGGAAGAAAAAAGCATGTCATCGTCAGCTAATTGCTCAGATTTTACTCAAATGGTATGTATCGCCTCAGAAATGACTGAAATTTTTTTTTTTTTTTGCGAATGCTTTTCGTTTTGTTAAAATGTTTTTGTGTAAAATCACTTCTTACTATAATTTTATAAATATTTTCGTACTTTGTTATTTTAATAAGGATTTTTTTATTTGATTTAGGGTGAGAAGGATGATTCGGGGGAACAATTGGCTGGGGTTCCCGCAAAACTGGGCCGTTTTTGGAAGCTGGAATCTTCAGCGAGTTCAATGATTTCAAAAGACTGGAAGATGCACCAAAATCTTTCTACCAATCAAAGCTTAATGATTACAAGAGCCAGCATGAGAACTGATCCAATAAATTTGATGTTGCCTCAATCGGTAAGCGGAATTAGTTAATTTTAAAACTGAAATCCTCTGCATCGATTTAATTTATTTTTAGGGTACCGCAGTTATGTTCATACAAATGGAACTTTGTTCACATACTCTCAGCGATTATTTTGCTGAACGAAATGCCGGTATTTTTTTCATGTTTTCTTTTTCTGAGGATTGTTATTAATGACTTCACTGGAGTGTTAAAAAGGATGTGAAAGATTTTTTAATATTTTTAATACGCCATGAAATTAAATTTGTTGCAGAAATCAGACCGAAAATAGATTGACAGCTGAATAGAAGTATCATGGAATAACTAATGTCTACAGTGACTTACTTACATTTCAAAAAAATTCATCGGGATATCAAAGTTTGTTTTGTTCTGATCTCGATACTTCCAAAAATCAATTACTATTTATTGTTTTTCTTTATAATTTGAAAAAAAAATTCAAAGAAAAGTGGTGATGTAGTTTTTTATTTTATCAAGAGATTTGCTTTTATTGTAATTTCATGCGACTTAATTTATTTACTTACATTTGTAATAATTTTGTCCAGATGAGCTTTTGGGGCATTCAAAATGATTTGTCTCATTTAATACATACCTCATATATATCTAACTTTCCTTAGTTAATGGATTCTGGAATTTTTGTTGAAACTGTTTATTCTGATCTCAGACTTGTCATTCATTTAAGTACATTTCAATTTCTCTAGTCTTTAAACTTGTATTACAAAAGTTAAATATCGAGCCCAACTGTAAAACGGTGCATATCGCTTGATGGGACCTGATCGTAATACTTTAATTTTAAATTTTAAATTAGAAACAACAATATTAACACCTGATGTAATTTGTTTTTAGCCGAGCAATATTTTTCTTCGTAATGAGACTTCTTCTCCAATTCCAACTGTACTTTTGGGCGATTTTGGACTAGCGTGTCTGCACCAAACTAAAATAGTTTACAATACTGCAGTTGCTGAAAATAAAACAACCACTCATATCGAAGGTGTTGGTACTTCTGTGTATGCGGCACCTGAACAGAAAAATTCCACCGTCTATGATAATGCAGTAAGTGACTATTATTATTCCTTTACATGGAATTTAAGATAATTACTTGTGTTTTTAGTAGTTTTAGGCAGTTGTGATTTGATCTATATTAAGGATCATAAAAGCCATGGAATCCATTCTCTGCCCAATTCTGATCACCCTTGAGCATTTTAATAATTTTGGATAATTTTAATAGACTCGTTTTTCACTTATTTTATAACGCTCACAATTTTTTACCACTTATTTTATTCAGAAAAGATAGAAAAAGGTATTTTCGTGAGCGGAAATATATTTTAACCGTTTCAGGTTGATATCTATAGTGCTGGAATTGTATTTTTTGAACTATGTATTCCATTTCATACGCAAATGGAGCGATTAGAAGCTATTGGAAAGTTGAAAAAAGGAGAATTGAGCAAGGAATTCAAAACTTCTTTTTCTGATGAGGTTTGTCTTTTACTAGTTTTGTGACTGAAAAAAGTGAGCTTTATGGAGTTCTAAGTGCTAATATTGGTGTTTCAATTTATGATGAAAACTTTGTGAAGAACGGATTAATAAAGGAGTTCTTACTACTTGTCACCTCGGAGTTTGCTTTTATTATCTTATCGTGATATCGACTAGCAATCATTAACCATTATTATTGTTTCAGGATGGGCTGATTGAGGAAATGTGCAGGGATAATCTTGAGAAACGACTTCATGCTTTTGAAATTGTCACTAAACTTGGTAAAATTGGAGAAAATGTGGAATCTCTTAAGTACCATATCCAAGAACTTGAAAATGAAGTTATGACTTTTACTTGATAATGCTAAAGAAATTTGAAATATTTAAGTTTCGTGTTGAATTGGTAACTTAAATTTTATTGTTGGATAATCAGTTTTATTGTTGGTTTTTTCAAGTATATGTTGTTTTTTCAAAAATTTATTGTTGGTTGTTTTTTCGATTATTTTTATCTTCCATTATATTATCTTTTTTATTGAATTTGTTACGGATTTCAAGTAGAATTTGGCCTGAAAATGTTGGAGTTCAACCTTTCATGTTAATCTTATATGTGGTATTCAGTCCATCTTTTTTTTTGATTGCTCATAATGTAATCCGGGAATTAGATTGGAATAATAAGAAAAATCAATTATTTCTGATGTAATACAAAAATTTGTAAAAATTGTTTCCAAGGATTTTTTTCTAGAGAAATTATTTTGGGTCCACTGATTTTGTCCTTCTTGTCATCAGTAATATCTATCATATCTTTCTCTTTCTTTTTTGTCAGACTTTTAATGATGGAATTAAATTTTGTATGCCTTAACTCTTATGATCTTAACTCTTATGATCTTACGTAGCTTATGATCTTATGTTTTTCCACAAGTTACTTGATTTGTTTTTCAAAATGCTTTGCTTCATTGTTCAAAATAGACAAAACTTTGATTTTCTTCCTTATGACAAATATAAATAAAAGTTGTTTATACCGTGGTGTACTTATCGTGGATGTAATTTCTAATTGGATGAAATATTTTGTCATATTCTTCATTTTGGGCAATAACGGTGGACTGATCGAGAATTTTCAGACCTTTCTTGGGAATCAGATACATCTCAACAGTATCTTCGGAGATATGTTATATTGGATAGTCGATTGATTATCAAATAAATGTAAATATGTAAATATATATTAGGGATATATAAAAAATTTCTTTAGAATTCTTCATATAAGTTTCGCAACCAAATTGAGATAAAAGTTCCACCCTCCTCTTTTATCAAATTTGAATCTTCCCCTACAGATGATGATGTCTTGCTGTCATCCATTCCTTCGATTTGCCCATCTGTTGACATATTTTTCCAGAGAGAAAAGGAGGAAGAAGAGGATGAAGGGTAAGGAAATGGAAATTTTGACGAAGCTGCTGACATTCTATGTCTGATTTTCCTCTTTTTCTGCTCTATTTCTACATGTCATGATTGATTGCATCTTTTTTACACGTTTTAATTACCTAATAGTAGATGAGTTACTGTTATCAAGATCTGAATGTAATTTTCTAATGGGCGCACAATAGATAACTACGGTATTTATCATGCAACATGTGTCATATCATTCCTATCTTCAGATACTGTGGTGTCCTAGAGAATTGTAATCGAAGGAATTCATACTAATTGTATCATGATATAGTTGATATCAAATCAATTCAGACTTTTGTCATTTGATTTATTTCTAGCTTTCGGTAAACATCAAAGAGCCACAGCTTTTTTTGAAAAAAAATACAAATATGGATGTTTTACTTGATTACTGCCGTAAAGATGTGAATATTAGCAAATATGCAACCGATGAACTATTGCTCACAAAACATGTGGATTTCATCAATCTTTATGTTGAAAATAAGGGGTCATATGTAAGTAATTTGTTCAAAGATTTCTAAAAAATACTTTTTGGATTGATTAAGCTTTACTTATTCTAAAGTTTTCTACCGCCCTGTAGTATGCTGAATTTTTAGAAAGTATGGAATTTATAAATATTTTTCATTAAAAATAAGATTAGAATCGATTATAAAGAGTTGATCATCTGAACACAAAAATTAATAATTTTTCAATAAAGTGAATTTTGCAATAATTGAGGTGCTGAGTTTTATGGTAAATTGAGTTTCACACGTTTAATTATAGGAAAATGTTACTACGGAATATCTTCGAATGAGTGGTATCTATTGGTGCTTGCAAGCAATGGATATAATGGACAAATTGCGTGAAATGAATGCCAACGAGATTGCTATTTACGTAAAACAGCATCAGCAACCAAACGGCGGTTTTGCACCTGCTGAACAACACGATGACCATTTACTGCATACACTGAGTGCTGTACAAGTAAACTTTTATTTGTTATTCTCAAAACTGCTATAGAAGCAAAGCAATGCTACTATATATCTGATTGCTCAATTCAATACTGCAAATAGATACACACAAGCATGTTGCATTTGCGCTTTTCATGAATGAGATTTAGGTAGCATTGAATTTCTGTCTGAATTTGGATTTTCAGTCAAATAAATACATATGAAATATTCAAGTATGATCAGTAATAACACTGACTCACAGTAATAATTTTGAAAATAAATATGGTGACTAAACATTGATTTTATTTAAAAATCAACAGTAGCAGTTATTCGTAGCTTCGTAAAGTCTAGAAAAATTAAGCCGTTTTCCCAATGGTCAAATGCGCGTTAATTTATTTGTATTATATGGTTAAACGAACCATATTGACTTCTGATAACCGGCCGTGACGCACCTGTGACTTCTTTCCTCGTAAGATTCTCTTTGAAAAATCTATCTGCCGCTGCGTAAATCATAGTTTGCCGCATACAAATAAATATGCTAACAAAGGATTATGTTGCGGTATTAATCAAAAGAGAGGTGGAGAAGATAAAAGTGGCATTGTGCAATGTAAATCAGTTCATCTCCTTGGATTAGAAATTGATGATTGTGTCTAATTATTAACGCATTTTCCTTGTACTTTCCACTTTTCTCTCCACTTGCATATGGACTTACTAAAAAAATATATTATCATCACTGGTCATCCTGATCTTTATCATCCATTTTTATTGATTATTAATGACAGATTATTTTACCCTTTCCTTTTCTGTGCATTTTAAATTAACAATGGCTTGGAGCACAGATCATCAGCTTGTCGTTTGCTTTTACTGCGTGAATTTTTCTTGCTAAAAAGTTTTTTCTGGTTATGTTTTTCGAAGTTTCTAGAAAAAGCTATATTCTTTTTATATTTATCTATTATGTTTTTTCAACAGAAGTGAAACTTGATTTTTACGGAATAAATTTACCCCTAAAAAATCCTGAGAATACCAAAAACCACGAAATATATTATGAATTTTGATTATATAATGAACAGTTACAGAAGTTCTATATGATTCTTTCTGAAAAACTGTTTTTTTTTTTTGAGTTTCTGAGATATTTTAGATAATGATAATGCTACGTAAACTGGATGAAATTGATACAGATGCGGTGGCCCGTTATGTTACATCCTTACAAAATGAAGATGGAAGTTTTGGCGGCGATGAGTGGAATGAGATTGATACTCGCTTCTCATTTTGTGCACTGGCGACGCTTCATTTGATTGTAAGTCTAACAAAACATTATTCATAAGTTTGACAAATTTACTTAATTGAAGATTTTTCTCTTTAAAACAGGTTTAATAGTTCCTTTTCATGTGGATCACATCTAATTAATAGCAGGAAAATATGGAATCGTTTATAGCAAAGAAAATTATTTCATTTATTATTTCATTTAATTGACAAATTTGCTAGAAATAACTGCAAATAAAAGCAGAAGAAAATTCACCTCTCTTATTATAAAAAAATTTTCTGCTCGAAAATATATAGAATCACTTATCCATTTTTTAGGGAAAATTAGAAAACTCGATAAATATAGAAAAAGCTATTGACTTCATTCTTCTTTGCTATAATTTTGATGGTGGATTTGGAAGAAGGCCTGGTTCGGAAAGCCATGCTGGACAGGTCTGTGGTCACAGTTATTGTTTTCCTAATATACTTGAAATGCAATTTAAATAATATTTAAAGCAACAAATTTGTTGACAGGTGTATTGTTGTTTGGGAAGTTTGGCGATATTAGATTGCTTGGAAATGATCGACGTTCAGCGAACAGCACGATGGCTGGCCGAAAGGCAATGTCGATCAGGTGGTCTGAATGGTGTGTTTGATTTTGCATACTTTGTTTGCTTTATTTTATTAAAATCAAACTTCGATTGAAAATTAAGTTTAATTTTTTGTATTTTTAGCTGAAATTACATAAATATTTCCAGCATGAAAGAATAATTTGTTTTTTTGAAGGGAAATAATATAAATTTCTCAGATCGTTCCAATTATGTTTGCACTAAATGGATAACTTTCTATAAACAAGTTAGAAGTAAAAAAGAGAAAATAAGGAATAGTTACCAAAGCGAAAACAGATTATAACGTAATTTTCTATCGATTAGAAGAGAGCAAAAAACAATGTAGAACAAGGTTGTGGAAGGTTAAAGGTCACAATTCAGTAGAACTACAGCCAGTTCTCTATGTGTTGCCAAATTAGCATTTAAATAGTGGAAAAATAGTGAGCAAGTTATCAGCTTTATGGACAAAATAGACTTTATTTAATTGAAGATAATCTTTTCTATAATGAATGAGAATTATTCAAATTACCGGTACATGGAAGATTTAGCAGTGACTAATGACATAATATATTGTACCATTGTTGTTGTTGTATTACATTAGTTAATCCCTGCAGAGTGAATGAAAAGAATGAAGGCGTCACTGGATAATAGCTATGATGACATTACTTTCATCGAATGATTTACTACGTACCCCTGCTGGTTACCTCTTTCCTGTTAATGATTTTTTATCCTCTTACTTATTGTGGGCCTTTATTAAATCAGTAAACTTTTTCATTTAAGATCATTACACAATGTAAACATAATGACCTTAAATGCGAAATTTGTTAATTTTCATAAGAAAAGCAGTGTGATAGTATAAGTGTAGTGGCCTTTTTCTTTGTTTCCAATGTATTTCTTTTTCTTCTACATTTTATAGTACGTCTCAACAAAGTTATATATTTTTATCGATTTTTTGAGATTTTATGAGTTACAGTGTGAAGGACTGCATTATAATGATTATCGATTAGTTGACTTTTTCATACCTTCGGTGCTAATCACAAAATGATAAAATATATCGACTGTCATTATAGTTCAGTTCTTCACATTCTTTAAAAGAAAGAAAGAAATAATCTTAAAAACTCAACATTTTTTTCATGTATGAGTGATTCGTGAATTAGATCAAGGTGACCTTTTTGAAACGATATTATGGAGATGTTTGCACTAAAGATAGGATTTAGTAAAGGACGCGTGGCGTGAAACATAATAAATTAAAATAGTTGTCCATTTGGACTGTTCATCAACTAACTGTACATAAATGTTACATTCTCTTTTAAAAGGTTATACGATTTACGCATCATTATACGCATTATCGGACATGTCATCAATAACAGTGGACAGGGAAAAAAGGGCAAAGATGAGAATATTCACAAAAATTGTCACAGTGTCTGTTAAAGTACTTATTTTCTGTTGTATTTCCCAACATATACTAACAAACTGATTGCAATCGGAAAATACATGCTGAGATACATTCTGTTAATGTGTAAAGAAATGTCCGTGGAAGAAGAATGTCTAATGCAAGTATAGATGCCTAGCACTAAATAGCACAAGAAAAGGACAGATGCACATAAATCTCTACTTGTACGGTTGAGACCTATGATATTTATCCTGTTACATCTTTAAAGAAAAGTTTCAGGTAGACCAGAGAAACTACCAGATGTTTGCTACTCCTGGTGGGTACTTGCATCATTGAAAATACTTGGACGATTACACTGGATTGATAATGTTAGTAACATTTTTGAAATTATTACTTGTTAGAATCTTGAACTGAAAACTTTATGACATTAAGTATTGACAGCATAGCAAATTTTCGAGATTGATCTACTGAATTTACCAGTTGTTTCAGAAGCTGATGATAAAATATATATTGGCATGTCAGGACAAAGATGGCGGTTTTGCTGATAGACCGGGAGATGTGGTAGGTCCATATTTTATTTTATATTTAACATTGATGCAGAATTTCAATGTAAGAATAAATTCTTTTGTTGATTTTCATGCACATACATCTTTTATTCGATCATTATTTTGGTAGATCTCATTTTGTAGATTCGTTAATGACTGTTCATTGTCTTGTTTCATAGTTTGGAGGATTATGTCTGTTTTTCTTTCAGAAATATCTTTCTGACTTCTTTTTCAGGCTGATCCTTTCCATACTGTTTTTGGGCTAGCAGGATTAAGCTTACTTGGTGGTCACAGTAAATTGTTGACAACAGTTGATCCTG
Organism: Acanthocheilonema viteae; assembly: GCA_900537255.1. Taxonomy (NCBI): domain Eukaryota; kingdom Metazoa; phylum Nematoda; class Chromadorea; order Rhabditida; family Onchocercidae; genus Acanthocheilonema; species Acanthocheilonema viteae. The sequence continues at coordinate 79,244 of UPTC01000041.1, read as the reverse complement.
TATTCTGCATGGCGAAAAAATGTCTTGGTAATTTATCTGTCTGTTAAAAACAATCCTGTGATAAACTGTTTCACTTTTTTAATGAGATAATTCATTATTTATTGATACCAATTATGACAACTGCTTCATTCGCTCCCTAATATTCCATGCAATTTTTAAAATTAAAAGTGTAATTTTCAAAAAAATTTTGCTTTTTTTCCCTTGACGTTTTTAAAGTAAATGTAATTTATAAAAGTTTTTTATATAAAGTTTAAGATGGACTCATTTTAATTTTTTTTTTCAATGTTTTCCTTATACATAATGGAATGTTGAAAGTTGTATTGTATTTTAAACATCGAATGAAGCAACGAAGAAGGAAATAAATTCAATATTTTGAACATTTCTCACTTTTAAAAATTTCAAAAAAAAATCTTAAAATGTGACCAATGTAGTATGCACTGTATTATCAATATATGGAGATGGGAGCGGAATGAAGTGGAAAGTGGGTAATTAAAGGATTCGGGAGTGCGCAACAGCATTATGCCTTGCCATCACCGTGTTACACAAAATTTTTATAACCATTATAAAGCTTTTTATGTTTGATAGGAATGTAATGCCGCACGTGTACATAACCTATAATAATGTCATATTTTTGATAATTGTAAAATTGTGGTTTTCATAATTTTACAGATATTATTCTTTGTTACCGCTGATTGTGTTTATCGATGTATTCTGTTGATGATAGCGATTGTATTTCACCGATTTCCAAATTATTCCTATCTTTTTTATTTTTTTTAATTCTTTATTATTTTATCAATTTCATATATTTTTATAGAAGCACTAGATTTATTCCGCAGAATTTGAGAATATTGAAGTTTTTTTTTCTGTGAATTACTGATTCTTTTGATTGCAGTATTTTCCTAGAAAATATTTCAAAAAAAAAATTTTCTTAGAAAACATCAGAAACATATGCATCAATGTTTGTGCAGTTGATTTATTTATTTACATTTGATATTTTTATGTACGTTTGACATTTTTAAAAAATAAATATTTTTAAAATGTCTGCATTTTTTTGTTCATGAGCTAATTCAATCGTGATTCTGATGATTTCAGTGGTAAAAGTATGAAAAATTTTCAAGTACTTCAATATTTTGTGCGAGACATTCACTCCGAATGTTTTTAAAATCCGAATTTCAATTAGGAAAGTACATAATAACCATACTGAACTAAACAGAAGCATGATTTTTGCTACCTATTCTAGACTGCTTAGAATGTATAAATTATTTGGAAACATCAAAGAATAAGCAATAAGAATTGGAGGAGTAGAGAATTATACGAGTTAATCACGTACGTGAATTAGGCTGAAATAATATTGAATGTGAAGTGAAAATTGTAAAAAGAGGGAAAATTGCAGAAGCTTTATATTGAAATTGAGTCAAATTAAAGGCTAATAGGATTGAATGCCACCTCTTTTTTGCAAATGTACTTATCATCCTTGATTTTTCACAGATCATTTTTAGCATGCTTTAAATATGACGTACGATCACATATCACTCACTTCTTTTGCTACAGTGCTATCATTGTTCTTTTCATTGTAACAAACTAAAACGAAGAATTTATTATGCAAGAAGCGACATTGTATATTAATGAACATTAAATGTTAAAAAGTGATAATAATGCGAATGATTCTTTCATTAAAAATATTTCCCATATATACACCTGAGCCGCGCAATGAGAAAAAATTTTAAAGATTTTCAAAAACTATTGCTGTAAAACTGCCCTACTTGAATTTGCAATTAGAATGATTATTATATAAAAATGGATAAACTAAAAAATAATTAAGCATAGAATTTCAATCTTTTGTTAACTTGATGAATTGAAAAAATTATGAAGCAGTTAATGTAATACAGTAGTGGGCTAATACAGTACTAGGCTTTCCTAGAGAGCTTTATATCACCGAAATCGAAAGGATTCATTATTGAAATATTAACTTCTCAGTATTTCAACAATAAAGATAAACTTGTGAGAAGACATTACATTGAAAAGTATTAAACGGAAATAGCGCAAGACGAGGTAACATTCAACAAAATGGGAAATTTAGATGGGTTACCGTAACATTTTAATGGATAGATGATTTTCTTAGAAAGAAAGAGAGAGAGAGAGAGAGAGAGAGAAAGGAATGAGAGAAAGAAAAGGACAGCAATTGGGATACCGATTGTGCCCAGAAATTTATCGCCACGCCCAAATCTTAAGAAAAATTCAGTTTTGATTGCATGCATTGGATGACATATGGCTCTTTCACATATTTTACTGATAGAAGTTTGCTAATGACAGTTACCGATTTACCGTTAGAAATGTCTTCCTCATCGACGTTATCAGCAAGTTGGCAACAGCACTATTATGCATCATCAAAAACTGCGCCCAACAAGAAATCTGCTCATTTTACAACCATTCCTACAACTGCTAATTTTGATAATCAGCCATGCGTATATTGCGATCAATCTGATGAGAATTTCTCTTGGAATCAAAAGTAAGATTATTTTCAAAAAAAGTTTGCAAAATTTTATCACAAAATTATTTACTGTTGCGTTAACCATAGATATGTGTTTGAATAATTTCTATACTTACTTGTTTATTCGCTGATTGATAGAAGTGATATCATAAAATGATTGTATAACATCTTAATAATAAAATTCGAGAATTTTAATTTCATGCAAAAATCAATCCCTAATACTCGTGAATATACTTATGTAATCTAAACATGATATCAAGTAATGATATTAAGTGATCGATTAAAATGTTTCTGTTAAATGATTTGCCTAATTACTTATACTTTTCTAATTGCTATTTTTGTTGAACATGTAGTACAGAAGTTTTATAAATTGGCTACTTTTATGACTGTCTGAAATAAACTTAATATTTATTGCTGTTTAAGAACACATAACATCAAATCATTGGTCGGATTTCTTTGTTATAAGCTTATTTTCGACTAACTTCATATTAGCTTTTTTCTTAATTACTATCCTCATAATTAGTAATATGTCAAATGACTAACGTGTAAAACTACTAATTACAATAATTTGTGCTGTGATCAGCAAGAATGGACAGCAGTAAAGAATATAAACTTTATGGAAATCAATGAGTATTTCAGTTATATTCAGAAAGAAGAGGAAATAGACCAGTTGGAAATAAAAGTACCGCGGAAAAATAAAGGTGGTGCTCGACGGTACAAAACACCCAGTCCACAATTGTTACGGATGCGACGTCAAGCAGCGAATGCACGTGAACGACGACGAATGAACAATTTGAATGATGCATTCGATAAAGTTAAATTTATTATTTATAGCTCATCCTATATAACTCAGTGAAAAATAGATGATTTAAAAAAAAAAAAAACTCAAAAATATTAAAAAGCGAATAGAATTATGCAAAACCAGGAGATCAAAAAAAGGAGAATGACTTTTTTTTAGAAGAAAAAATCTTACTGATTATATTTTACCTAACGCTTAATGCTATAGGCTTCGAAGAATCTGACAGACATATGAAAAATTATATACAAAATTTTAAAGATAAGCCTAATTATGTCAATTTCTTCTTTTACCCCTATGACAAATATGATAAATAGAGAGTAAAATATAATAAACATATCTTTTTCATCACAAACACAAAATACTATCTCATATTAGTAATGGGAAATTAATCAGTTAAAAAGTAATTATCTCATTCAAATAGCATCGCATATATCAACCGACAATATTGAATGTTATTACAGATTAACAGTAATATTGTAGAAATATATATTATGCTTGCAAATAACTTACCTTCAAATGATTTTATCAAAAAGTTTCTCTCTTTCCCATCTTAATTGTTTTTGTTTTAGCTGAGAACTGTATTACCATCAGTAGGCACCGGTCGAAGATTGTCGAAATTCGAAACGCTACAAATGGCACAGCAATACATTGATTGTTTAGCAGAATTGTTGAATAAACCACGATGATTTGTCTTTTTTTGCCTTGTTTGTAAATAAATTTTTTTTTCTAGTTTATCAATCAAACGGATGATTAAGTTTATTTTTATCTCTTCGAATATAACAGTCTTAAAATAACTGTGATATCTTCTTATACAGTAATGATCTTAAAAAAGGTTAGCTTTTAATGTTTAAATTATTCAACTTGTTACCTATGTGAACTGTAACAAATTTTCTTAAAATTGGCATTGCTTTTTTTTTAGCATCAAATTAACCTTACTTTAGTTATCGTCATTTAATGGCGGAAGGAATATTGCAATCTGTTTTATGCAAGTTCAATCTGGAATATTTAACAAGCATAATTTACTACGAAATGCTCAGATAGAGAGTTTGATTAAAATTATTGACAACATATTGAAAAAAATATGTTAAACTTTTAAGACTTAAACGGTATATCATTCTTACTTCAATTGGTCACTTGTAAGTCAATTAACAAGTAACATATGCTGCATGCAATTAAATCAGATATATGCAAAAATGAAACAAATGTCTGGCATTTAAACAATCTCCAAGCCTTATCATAATCACTTCTGATGCGACTAAATTTAAATATGAATGATGAGAATGACTAAATTATAATAAGTTCCCTCGCGATAATTGCTATTTTCAAGTATTCCAGTAAAAATAATGGGGTGAAATTTTTTATTTTGTCGCAGTATAATCGCAAAATTGTGTATAAATAAATTCCTGGCGGCTTACCAAGGCGGTTTTATCCTTTGATGTATAGTGTGAATTTATTTTTTTATTTTTATTTAAACTATTTCAAAACATTACTGGGATCATTAAAGGTTTCTTTGTGTTCCTCCTATTGATGCTCTCAAAAAATGCCCATTTTATTTTTCAGGAGACAATACTTTTCCTACAAGTTCTCTCTTTCTTATAAGGAATGGAATTTTTCATGAATTTAATACAAATGATTAGTACATTTGGATACACTTAATGACCTAATTAGTCATCTAATTTAGATCATTCCTTCAAAGATTAATTGATATTTCCTTACACAAAATACATTTCTTGTTTTCTTTTCCTAAAATATTAGATATGATATTTATCCATCTATAGCTGCAAAGGGTTTTTGTTTTCATAACTCGTTATCTATTTTTTTTTTAAATGTTAGTGAGCAGGTAGTGAAGGTAAGTGCGACAAAAGCGCCACGTCTTTTGTGAGTTAATTTGAGATTTCTCTTGCAACCATTCTATTTCCAGTTCACTATTTTCATATCTCACCTTCTGCGCATCTTATTTTTTCTAAAGTCCAAAGCACTATTGTGCCGATATTTTGGCCTAACAAGTAATATGCAAATAGCATTTCAGTTCTCTCAATAATTTGTTAATCTTATTAAATAGCATGCAACCTATGTGATTCTGTTCAAATTTCGTTACGCATTTACTAATTCTGATTCTTTTTGGCTTTTTACTTTTATTTTGCTTACTTTTTAAAACTAAAAAATTTATTTATTTGTTTTTCGAATAAGTATGTTAGTGAGATGAACTTAACAAGTACTGAAGGTAGGTGCGACAAAGGCGCCGTGTCTTTTGTGAGCTAATTTGAGATTTCTTTTGCAACTATTGCTTACTGCATTACCTCCGATCAGCGCTATTGTTTATGAATGCGCCGAACTGTTCCATGACGCTTGCACAGTAATTATGTGATAAGCCATCATTAGCGAGGGACAATATTGTGAAAGCGTGGAATGGGATATAATTACATGACCGTTGACCTTTTTTTGATGTTACCTGCACATTATTTTTGATAAATCTTTGCCTGAAAAGAAAGCAATTACCATCAATAATCAAATCCATCGTTATGTTCACCTTTCATATCTCTATGAAATAGCGGCAATGATTATACAATTCAAGGGTTTTACAGCTAGAAAAAAGCATTCCATAGTCTTAATTTTATCATTAATTTCGTTGTCTTATCAATAATAATTTTAAGCTTCAATTTTCAATTCTCTTCAAATCATAAAGTAGCAGCTTTAAACCTACAAACTCGAATTTCATTCAAATTTGAAAAACTGAAATTCAGTTAAAATTTAAATCCCCAAGTCCAAACTTTGTCTAATTTCTAGATTTGAATTCTGTTCGAAAAAAATATTCCTTAGAATTCTAACCTATGATACCAAGAAATTTTCATAAGTGGTTGACAGTTTGGCTTCATTTCAATGGTTGACAAAATTCGGACCTGTTATTGACGTGGCGGAACTGTCAGTTGGCAGTCTGCTAGCATGAGTGTGACTTTTCTTCCTCCCCCGATCCTACCCTGACTTCTTATTTCTCTGCAATGTTCTAAATTTTAAATTTGGACATTTTTTTTCTTCACGAATCTATACATAATGTTGAGTAATAATTTATTTCTTTCGTTGCTTTTGACTTTTTCATTATCGTTTATTGGTTTTAAATGCTATTAATTTAATAAGTAATTATGCGTTAATGCAAAAATAAAAGTTAAATTTTATACCATTCAGCTAAATCTTTATTCGGAATAGTTATTATGCATTATATGTAGATTCATGAAGAAAATTATGTCCAAATTTATTGACGATAAAGATTGATCGGGCATATGTTATCTTTTTTAAATCATTATGACATTAATTATGATAGAGTACGATAGATGACCATTGTGTCGTCAGGATTGATATCAGAGAGATTAACTAGAAAGTTATTGAAGTAAAGTGCATATGTTCAAATTGTACTTTATAGTAATCTCGATATAGCGGTCTTTATGTAAATTTATAGGATGCCAACAATAGATTACGAGCCAAAATTGGATTTCAAGGATGTTCTTTTGCGGCCGAAACGATCTACATTAAAGAGTCGAGCGGATGTTGACCTTGTTCGTGAGTAAGCCTCCAACTTATATATATTCCTGTTGACCATATTTGTTACGCAAATCGGACTTCTGTTCTTTTATATTCTTTTATCAATGTATTAATCACTTTGATATTAATTTCGTTCTTATCAACAGTTACCGCTTTTCCTTTAATGCTACTGATTAAATGGCTAGTTTGGAGTAGTTGTATAAGTTTTGTAAATTCTACTTCTGCATATCCTTATTCATCATTTTTTTATATAAAATTTTCTTGAGCATTCTAAAACACTTCAACTGATAGCGAATACTATTAATGCAATGATTACAAATATAATTTAAATTACACTTTTCGTGGTATTACTTTCTTATCCATTTCAATTCCTTACCAACTTCAAAAATCGATCGATTGAAGAAATTAATGCTATTATTGTATTAAAATAAAATTTTTCTCAGAATTACATTCCGGAACTCGAAAAAACAGTATGTTGGCATACCAATCGCTGCAGCGAATATGGACACTGTTGGAACATTTGAAGTGGCGGAAGCTCTTTCCCAAAAAAAGCTTTTTACAGTTATACATAAACACTATTCAGTCGATGAATGGGTGGAATTTGCAAATAAAACAGGTTCGAAAGAGGTACATTGTATTTTTATATGTCGTCTATACTTCCTTTGTAATTCTAATCTCGTTTTTTGACTGCATTTAGTAATTTAAGGCAATATTTGCAAGAAAAAGAAATTTCTTCTTTTGGGAAAGAAGGAGTTGGCAACTATCATAGTTAATGTAAACAATATGATGGACATGAGCCAGAGAACTAAGTAAACATATGGAAAATTCAAATTTTATTCAGGCATTAGCACATATGGGTATTTCATCTGGAATATCTGACTGTGATTTTGCAAAATTAAAAAAAGTTTGTGAAAGAATATCCGATTTGCAATACATTTGCCTTGATGTTGCGAATGGTTATTCGGAAGTGTTTGTAAATTTTGTACGAAAAGTTCGCGAAGAATTTCCTCGGCACACAATATTTGCTGGGAATGTGGTGACAGGCGAAATGACTGAAGAACTAATTCTCTCAGGCGCTGATGTTGTAAAGGTGTGTTTGGATGAAGTTTTACAATCTAAATTTTTATGATTAGATAAATCGAGAAAATTACTTCTTTCAGATAATTCATTGTTAGTTTTAAAATCTTTGCTTTTCTCGAAACCTTTTTATAAAATTATGGCTATTGTCCATTTTTAAGAGTGGTATTTCGTTGGCTATATATCTAATACATGGAACTTTTTAGGTGGGTCTGGGTCCCGGTTCAGTTTGTACGACGCGGAAGAAAACTGGAGTTGGTTATCCACAACTGAGTGCTGTGCTGGAATGTGCTGATGCTTCACATGGTTTGAACGGACATGTAATGAGCGATGGAGGATGCACAAATCCTGGGGATGTTGCGAAGGCATTTGGTGCCGGCGCTGATTTCGTGATGATCGGAGGTTTCTCTTTTCCACCGCATGACCTTAATATTATCTATATTTATGCAGATTTTATTTATAGGCCTTTTTGCTGGACATGATCAGTGTGGTGGTGATGCTATTGTGAAGAATGGACAGAAATACAAATTGTTCTACGGAATGGCTTCTGATATAGCGATGAAAAAATACCATGGAAGCGTCGCAGAATATCGCGCTTCGGAAGGCAAGGCAATAACCATTCCATGGAGGCAAGTGTTTGTTTTGTAGAAATTACTATTTAAATGCCAATGTGGTACTATTTAAAATCCAAAATTAATATTATTTTGCAGAGGTAATATTTCGGAAACAGTACAAGATTTACTAGGTGGACTACGATCAGCTTGCACATATACCGGTGCGAAGAAATTAAAAGAGCTACCAAAACGGGCAACTTTTATTCGTGTTACACAGCAAACAAATGAACAATACAGAGCATTTGAAATACCTGCATCAGAATTACAAAAATTAGAAATTAAAATCTGATTTAGGTCCTTTGGATATTTTCCTGCATAACTTCAGCAATAAGTTCAAAGATTTTATTGAAAAAGATGTTTTTTCATTTCACAAAGCTTATCCAATATGAAGCATAATTTAAGGGAAAAGTTCTTCTAGCGTTTACTCAAAATCCTTTTCAATTACACGACATTCTTATCTGTGAAAGCTGTCAATATGAAACTTTAAATGCAGTTTTCTAAATCGTATTTATTGTACCTGAATAATTCTATCTTCTATGTGCCCAAGTTTTCTACCGGTGCCTTCCATTGAATGTGTCGCGTTTTTCATTTCTATGTTTTTTATTTAGTTTTTTTTTCGATAGATACACATTTTGGAACTTTTCGATTCCATTTTCCAGAAGACATACATTCGAGTACATTTTCTGAATCTAGACGGTATTCTGTAGAAGTACAGTAGTACACCACTTTTTCTCCAACGAGATGATATGGTTTAGCTGGCAGTGTGGTGTCTCCTTGTTCAGGTTTTCCAGGAAAACGACAGACTGGTATACCTGAAAAATTCCATCATATTCCTACTTGAGTCATAAATCGCTACTTTCCATCCCATCTTGTCAGGATTTGTGGCGTCTCTTTTGATTACCTCCATGAATTACCAAGGGAAATAAATTATTTATTAGAATTTCAATGGAAAGAACCGTTTTTTTAATTGAATAGAAGCTCCAAAGCATACATTTCACGTCGACAGAAGTCCAGTTACCATTTGCTTGACACACGCTGTAGTCGATACCAGTTAACATGTAACCACGTTTACATTCAAATACAACCACTTCCCGTACATTATATTCATCCTTCACCTCTCCAACTATTGCACCATTCCCTGGCACTTTCGGTGTTTGACATTTCACACCTTAAAATGAAGTAAAATTAATTAATGAAGAATGGTATCAATAAATAAGAATATCAGATGAATTTTTAAAAGTTACAGATAACGAGACAAATATAATTAATAAAAGTAAAATACTTTTTATGTAGTGGTTAAAAACTTACTTTTACACTGTGGTACAATTCCTGACCACTCTCCGTGTGGAAGACATTGTAATATCCGATTCCCATCCAGAAAATGTGTTAATGAACAAGAGAATCGTGCAGTACCTCCCGCCCTGAACGTTGTAACCACAGCTTTCATTTCGGGATCTATGATTACCAGTGGTGGACACTGTAATGCTACAAAAAATGCTGTACGAGAATTCATTGCATTTAAATTACATAGGCGTTTTTTAGAGATAAAGGTTGACTCTTGCAGGTAGACGTTTTCCGATAGTTTTAGGGACAAGACCCTGATGTTGAACACATCGCTTGTAAATCTGATTACTTCATGTTTCGGAAATTCGTGTGATGAGTACTCTTAAAGTTACTAATTTCGAGCTGGATAAATTGCGTAAATTATTATTACTGTCAAAGTCCAATCGTACCCCGACATTTTGGTAAGGTATGAGACCATTTCCCGGAACTTAAGCACGTCGATGAACGTGGTCCGTCAACATAAAAACCACTTTTGCATGAAAATTGTGCAACTGTTCCAATAAATAAATGAGGACTTGTGTAGAAAATCCGTAAATTTGTTGAATTTGTAAATGATGCACATTTCTGATCTGCAATAAAATATTTCGATTTTGAATATGCATTTTTACGTAAGTGATACTTTTTATTTCTTTTTGTTTTCAAAGATATTGTAGCTAAATATTAACCTTTCACAATAATTTTGACAGTATTTCGGTATCCACTTGGAAGAACACAGTGGAAAAATCCTCCATCTTCAGGGCGTGCTGCTGTTATAGTCAGCTACAAAAAATGATCAATATTACTCCGAAGAGAGATAAAATTGTTACGTCTAAATTAAAAACAACTTTCTTGAAAATGATGGAAAAGAAGAATTACTTCGTAGGCGTCTATGCTGGATTTGCCAGGCAAGTCGATTTCCACCCATGATTTTGGATACTTACGGTACGTTGTTGAAACTTCCCATTTTGGTTGCCCTTTTTTTCGAGGAAATAAACATTGAAGTCGAAGCGTTGTTGATATATTCACCACAAGATGTCCTCGTGGTGTTACGGTATGCAGGCCTCGTCCTAATTCCAAATTTATTGGCGGCGCGCCATCTGACAGAATTTAAAATTCTGAATTTTATTACACAGCGGGAGACTGGAGTCCTTGTAAATTCATACAAAACAGAAGATAACGACACCTAAACAATCGTAACATATGTAACGTGAAGCAAATAGTAATAGTAAATAAACATTGGAGGTATGATCATATAAGTCTCTAAAAATAGCTTTCTCACAAACGTTCAGTCCTTTACTAACTGATTGGAGAAAAATTGCTTTTTAAGGTTAATCAAAGGTTAATGAAAATACCGCCAACCATTTTTGTTGAATGGGTCCAATGTGATGCATTTGGGTATTTTCGGCACCCATGTGCCTCCTTTGCATGTGATAACGGCATTCCCCATAAACTGTTGCATACCATACTCTTGACATGAGAAGATTAATTCCGTACCATCTATAAATTGTTAAGATTGTAGGGAAATTCGTGAGAAAGGATTTGCTCAGGAAGAAGTATAAAAATGAAAAGTAATACAGAATCTCTAAAATTCTGAAAATAATCGGGGAACTTACCAGCGAATCGCTGATTAAAAGTAATCTGCTGTTTATGTTTGGCAGAAAAAGCAATTAAATGTGATCTCTCATTCATTCGATATTCACATGAATGTATATCTATAATTGTTCATAATGATATGATTAAACATGAATTAGTCTAATTTTTAGTTTTACTAGTGAAAACAAGTAATAATTTAAGGAATGACTAACATTTATACACAAGAACATAAAACGTTATTTAGAAAAATTTTGAAAGAGCAAATTGAAATGCTTCATTAGTGTAATGTTTTACATTCTAAGAATATTACAATAATTTAATAACGGTGCATTTCATGGCTAACTATGCCTTAATTTCATTAAAAAATTTGTTCAGTGAATCTAAACTTGTTACAGCATACAGTCTATCCCAACAATCTATCCTCATTACAACAGTACACTCATTACAACAGCATTATCAACGGTTTCATCACTTTTAAAACGCATCATTCCGGAAGTTTTATAAAAGGTTTTATTTCGATCTGTAGAAATATTAGCAATGTCAAAATCAACTTGTCATGAAGCCGAAACTTTGCTAACAATTTTCTGACCTGAATAGCAATGGAGCATACCAGCGGTAATCCATTTGCCTCTACGACAACGCAATTCCATTGTTCTAGTTTCTTCTATCAAAAATCCCACAGCACAGCCTATCTGAATTTGATCGTAAAATTTTTTGGAAATAAAAAATTTGAAATTATTTTTTAAACCAATTTCACTTAAAAAAAAAAAAAAAACGAAACGATAATTAAACAACAACAGGTGCAGTTTAGAAAATGGCAAAACACTAATACAAATCAAGTTTTTGAACTAATGCTTTTTCAATTGGATTGATGTTAAAAAATTCGAGTCAGGAAATTTGTAATAAAGAATATCTATCTTCCGCATAAATTGACGAATTCGTTTGAAAAATTAGAAAAACCTTTAAAGTAGTTCCACGAGCAAAGCGTGACTTTGTTGAAATATGAGCATTTTTTATATTAAGAATTTTGTAAGAGGAAGCAAGATTAGGCATGTTGCACATTCCATCGGATTGTGTAGCAAACGTAACTGCAGATGCATTCACTGCAAGCAGCAATACTTTTTTGCTTAAATCAATTAAGGAAATTTCAAGGAATAAAAGCAAACTAACAAGAATTGATAACAAAAGATTTGGGAAAATTCTTTTAATTCTATAAATTTCTTGGGTTGAATATAAAAAGTTACCATAAATTTTTTCAGATCCAACACCGTTTTTCGTTCACAACAAAATCAGTATTATCAATAAGACTATAATTAAAGTTTACTTCCTGCTAACTAATATATTTTTCAAGCTAAACCTTTCACGCTGACGTGTCTGACATGAGATACCTTTGCAGTGTAAAAGATAATTCGATTGAACAATGATGAAAGGTAAGTGTCAAAAGCTTAAAGAAGAACTTAGCGCATAGATTACAAAAGGCTAGAGAGCCTTCATGGATTTCATCGGTAAATAAATGTGTGTGATATCGAATAAACATTTGCATTACTTATGCAAATGTTACTCCAGCACGCAGATATTTACATTCCAGCAATATTCCATCCTCTTTTCAATATTATAATTTTCAACAGTTTAAGTATTGAGCAGAAGTTTAATTTAAATTTGACAAGAAGGAAGATTTTTAGATTTACCACAAGGTAGAAGACGCGTGAACCATTCACCATTGCGACATTCGATAGCATTCGCTTTATGTTTATATTCATTGTTGACACATATATACTGAATTATGGTATTTTGCGGAAAAGTAGCCTGTTGCACGCTCATATCTAAACGAACTGGCTGACCACTGATATTTGTTGTACGGTATGCGACAAACGGCTGATCATCGTTGGGACGACGACATGACGCAGTTTGTAATTCTGAAGATTTGAAATAATGTTATGCTATATGCAATGAAAAATGTCAGGAATGTTATGATAATATCCTCAAAAATTGTTGTTGATTTTGAAAAAGTTTTTTTCCCACAGTATTTTAAAGACTTTTCCGTCTTGAATTAGCAATCTAAAGTTAAGCTACTTTGAGCTTCATGATTTCAATTAGTTACAGAAAGCTAGTCTACAACTTATTTCTGAGCGCAATTAAATAAGTTAAAATAAGAAGACAATCAATCGATAAAACTAACCATCATCACTGCACCCGAAATTTGACTCTATTTTACCAAAGCGACACTTTAATCGTATGACGTTCGTTTCACATATCATCTCAATTTCCTCATTGTGATGAAGTTCTGTCTTATTGGAGCTGTACCTGTTGCCTTTACCTGTTTCCAGTTTGCAATGCTCTGCAAAAAAAAAACAAATCTATCGAAATATTTACTGCTTTCTCTTTTTACTAAATTAATCTAACTTTACTAACCAGTTATCAAACTACACAGGAATAAAAGTAAAAGCCATACTTGGTCTGCAGCGTCCGATTTGCTGAATGAAAACTCCGTGATTGCATTCAAATTTATCATTTCCATGCAATTCATAACCACGTAAGCAAACCATCCTCGCTCCACCGCCATGCTGCACAACATCACCCGATTGCAAGATTCGCTCCGATCGTATATCAACGAAGAAAACGTGATTACGTATCGGTATCCGACAATCATCTACAAATTTGGAAACTTTTCCTGTCAACTTTCCATTACTATTCTCATAAAGTACCAGTAATGAAGTTAATTTATACGCTTGAAAAATATCTGAAAGAAATATAATACTTATCAGGAATGCAATCAGGAATTTCTGGCGTCCATCGTCCATTTTTACAAAATATAATTCCATCCGCCTGCGCATTTTCGAAATGAAAACCCTCGGAACATATTACCTAAACGGTATACGATAACTCAATACAAAATTAATCGAAACCTCGTCGATTTCAATTTATCCTATTCATGCATGTAAAAAAAAATGTTTTTGTATAATTTGTAATCGAAATCAACAGTCATCTCATTCCGAATAAAAATTTCCGAATTTTTTCACAATTGGAATGAATTGAAATAATATATGAGACGCAATAGAATATCAAAACTACGCTAAAATGAAAGAAAGTGTCGGAAGACGAAACGAACCATAATTTCAGTTGGATTGTCATTACCTTTCGTAACAACAATTTTCCGCTTGTAATTAACCAAAATCGATTCACATTCAACAGAACGCCGACGTCGCATCCAAGCAATCTGTCCTTCCACCATCGGATGAGTTTGTGACACACATTTCGGCTTTTTCCGCGGCATCCAATTCCCATTCACACATGTTGCCTACAAAGAACTCTTAGATGTCAATAAATTGAAGTAAAAATTAACAAACTTTAACTTTGATTTCAAGAAATCAAATCTTCACAAATTCCATCTGTTTCAATTTTATAATAGACATGATAAAAAAAAAGCACTGACATATGGATGCTATGACGGTAGTAAAAAAAATTAGCTTTATCAAGATAGATAAAAAAATTACTTTTGGTGATCCGAGCAACACAAATCCTTTTTTACATTGAAATGAAATCGAACGACCTTCTTCCACTTCCGATATATATTGCGCATAGTCATAAGCTCCCATCTGTCCTTCTAGCATTATCTGTCCACTTTCCAAAACTCCAAACGTTTTAAGCGGATGTTCACAAAGAACTTAAACGACACATACAAATTATATGACAGAAAATAAATCAATTTATTTATCTCACATAATGGCGCTCTTTTGTTTTAGAGCAAATAGGTATGATCAAAGTATTATGGGCTTGAAAATTATTGTGTTGAAAGCAGCAGAATATAAATTAGTATTATGAATATTTCAATTGCTGAATTTCACAGACAAAATCTCTAATTTTCATCAGTAATGTTTAACAGTTTGATTTTTCCAGTAAAATTAATTGAAGTTATAAAAAGCTGTAATCTAAATCGATTAAACCAAACTGTTGCAATGGAAAAAATTGCAGCAGTTCAGTTTATGAGGCTTAATTAATCTTTTCCACAAGCTTTGAGCAAACGAATGCTACCTGGTCGACAAGAAAATGGTTCGCCTTCAGTGGACCACTTTCCATACAAACATTTCACAGTATTATGTACGGTTGATGGACGATAACCTTCATTGCATTCATATCGCGCAAATGCTCCATGCGACGACTTTGTGAATACAACTTTGGCATTTGGCATTCTTGGTGGCCAGGATTTGCATCGAACTTGAACAGAAGCTTTTGCAAAAATTATAATTTCAAATTAACTTTATAAATTCCCTATTATCTGTTGACATATTTATATCAAAGTATATTATATATACTATGATATTAAAAAAATAAAAAATGAAAAATATGTCAAAAATTGCTTAAAGTCTAAAATCACGTAGTTGTGATAACGCGTTTCCTAGGGAAAAAAAGATAGTGAAAATAAGGATGATAACTTTCTTTAGCAAATAAATGAAAAACCTGGTATGCAAGTTGGCATATGTGACCAAGTACCATTTCGACATACTATAGTCGCTTCTGCCTCAGCTATTTCATGTTTTGGTGCACATTCCACTTTCAATCTTTCTCCATGTAAAGCAAGTTGTGAGGGCATATGATTAACAACATGTCCATCGCTTATTTCAGGTATTTTACATCCACCTAAATTTTGAAAAATAATGATCATAGCTTTCAAATAAGAAAAATAATTGCTCAGCTAAGCTCATACAATTTTTTATGATTGGAAAGTTTGATTATGATAAAACATTATGCAAATATTGCACTGCTACCATTTACAAAATGTTGCATTGATTGATAACACAGTTTAACATTCAAATTATGAAAAAGTATTAAAGACAGAATAAATTATCGCCTTTCCCAAATTATAATACATAAAATGAGAATGAGAAATGAAATATACTATTTAAAATTAATTAATTCAAAAATTATTGATTATATTTTTAAAAAAAAGCACTTAAACAAATAGGCATTGGATGTGACCATCGTGCATCATTTTCACATTTTGCATATGGTGCACCAATATGATTCATTCCTTCTAAACAACGAAACACAACAACTGCTCCGAAATGTGTGTCATCACCTTCGATGTATCCATTGTGTAGTTGGGGTAACGATGGACAACGAATTTCTCAAATAAATTTTATGATTCAATCTAAGTTTTATCAATATATTCATTCATTTAGTTCTTTTCAGATCTTTATGGAAAGTTAAAATACCTCCTCTTAAGTGTCTATTTTCATTGCTTAGTACTTTTAAAGTTAGAAAAAAACCTTTTAACTGACCTTCACAAGTTGGTTCATTACCAGCCCAAACACCTTCAGCAAGACATATCCTCTGCACCTGGCCAACAAGTCGATAGCCTGATTTGCATGAATAGGTGACACGAGACTGATAAGTCAATGAACTACCAAGTACTTTGCCATGTAATGGATCCGATGGTCTCTTACATTCTGTTGCTGAATAAATTTCATTACAGGTCCTTGTATAAAAAGAAATCAACTGCAAATTCAAAAACTTACGTTTGCAGTGAGGTAATTGAGCACTCCATTGCCCGTTGCTCATACAACGAAGCATTGATGATCCAATAAGCTGATAACCGGGAAGACATACTATTTCAACTGTATGTGGATAATAATACAATTCACCTTTCCGCATTCCGTTCATAATATTTCCCGGATCGGGACAGCTACGAGCTACATAATATACAGGATAATAAAGTTAACATATAAAGTATTGCCGGCTATCTAAGCTAAATCTTACAAGAAAAAAAAATTCCACAATAATACTATAAGAATTAAAATACGATGGTTTAAAATCTTAAAAGTAAAACCATTTAAAAGAATAGAATATATACCTCGACATCGTATGTCTGGACCAAACCATTGTGCTGCCTTTTCTCGATTCAACAAACATTTTGCTATCGTTATTCCTTTGTTATTATAACGATGATAACCGGGTACGCAATTGTAGTGCACTTCGGTTTCCAATTCATACTGACCGCTATACGAATTGCCGTCATGTTGCGCATACGGTATTTCTGGCGGTGGACCGCACTTTTCTACAATTTTACTTTCTTTAAAAATCTTCTATCTTAATCATTTTTTGCATTTTTATCATTCTTTAAATCATTGTTCCACAATTTCATGTCTAATGCTAACAAAAAATCCATCATTATTAACTAATCGAGGAAACAAATAAAAAGCAAAAAACTTTCCATTATTAAATTAATTAATTAATCAACAACAACAATAATACTATCAATCGATTAGTCAATCTAATATAAAAGGATATATTAATTACTTAGTAATCTGCATTCAGGTTTAGTACCACTCCATTCACGATTTGCTTGACAACGTCGCTGTGATGGACCAACTAATACATATCCCTCATTACAACCATATTCGGCATTTGAACCGAATAAAAAATCGCCAGGTGTTCTGATGAAACCGTTCGGTAGATCAACTAATGGATGACAGGTTGTTGCTAAAACTTTTCACACTTCAATCTTTAGAAAAAAAACACATTGTTGTTCATATAAAATAACATTTTGAATAAACTAACACAGGATGAAATATCAGTTAATTAACGCAAAAATATTTAACTTTCACAAAACATGACGATTCACTTGACAGCATTAAAAATGTCACGTAATGAGTGCATTGAAATTAAATAAAGGAATGGAAATTGTTAATGTAAAATGAAAACTTACATGGATTAACGCATGACAAACCACAGGGACCGTCGCAAAGACATCTTTTATTATTTTTCTTGCATTGTTCATCTCTTGCACACGCTTTCTTGCAGTAATTGGGGCGACTGGAAGCACTTACATCAGGACATATTGTTGTCGGAGTGCAGTAAATCGAATTCATTAATGGAAATAGTAAAAATAATATTAATAGTAATGATGAAGTAAGCATTGAAAAGATGATAAGAGATCATGAAATAACTCCTGAAAGAAAATCAATTATAATAAAAAATGATAAATTATTATTTTAAACTAACAATTCTTTTTAGTATCGGAAAAGTAATCAATGGCAAGAACAGAAATTTATTTGACATTGTAGTTGAAGATGAATAATCATCGGTTTATATTATGAGTGAAGAAAGGAAGGAGAGAAGAAATGATATATTTAGAAAGATTAGAGAACTATTTATAAAGCGATCAATTCAGTTAATTTGCTAACTGATTGTTGTGGGGAGAAATTGTCCGCTTGTTATCTGATACTTATGACAAATTTTCAAAATGATTATTTGATTTTAGACAAATATGAAACTGAGCAAAAAGCTCGTATCAATGGAGCTTCTTCTTTATAGCTATAAAATGAGAAAAATATTTTCTTATACATACTACTTATCATTATTATTTATATTTTACACCATTTTTTATTCTTAGTCAGGAAAACCAATTGAGCAGTTTTAAAATTCAGGAAAAAGTTAAATAATAATTAGGTATTTCTAAATATCACTGAATATGATTGTCCTGATTTCTCAGGCTTACGATAGCATCTAACAAATAGGTATTTTACTATTCAAATGAGCCTTAAGTCATTAGATAAGTTAGATGCTATGTTACAAATCCTATAATAGATTAGCCTTAAGCCGATGCCATGCCATAAATGTCACAAGTCAATATCCTATAATCGAATATCGATCGATTTACTAGAAGCTTTTGAGGTGAAATTTTAAAGCATTAATGCAAATCTTAATTTTCATCAAGTTTGATGAACATTTTTGCAACTGATTCATAGATAATCACTGATAGGCAATAATATGATGCCATCAGTGAGAGAAATAAATTTAATACAAAATAAACATATCAGGTCTCAAAAAATTAATTTAATTAATAAGAAATTCTCAATTAGTATGTAAAGGTGTTCAATGGCTTCGTATTATTTAGCACCTGAGGCAATGCAGCAGAAAAAAATATGAAACTTTTAGTGGTTTCTTGAAAGACTATTGTAAAATGAACTGTTAACCGGAACCACCTGACCTGTAATGATATTTTCTATTAAAGGATATTTATTCATTATTTCGTACGCATTCATACAATATTGGATTTATTACATTTAAAAAGTTTTTGTTGAAATTTCTTGTAATTTACAAAATTTCTGCACTTGCCAAAAAAAGCTTTTAAAATTAAATCTATCACATCCTTCTTTTGAATATTAGCTCAAAATATTAGGAAAACCGATTAACTGAAGGGATTTTTAGGAATAAGCAATTTGAAGATACATGTTGGGAGCGCATAATTTGATAAAATTTTTATCGATTTTAGTAACGCGCAAATGCGGTTATGAAATATTTTGATCCACGAAATAACACAACGTATTCTCAGGTATGTTTATACAACAAAACCTAAAAGCCATTATTACTTTTGAAAATTAAACCGATCATATTTAATTTTAATAACAAACATTTAGTATATTTAACAAAGAGAAGAGGTTAATGGAAGGAAGAACTGAAAGGAAAGTAAACAACGGAGATTGTTAAGATAAGCGATCGATGTGCAGCCGCTTATCATCCATAATGTTCAAATTGTATTTCGTGTTGAGCTGCTGGCACATCTCCCTTAGTTTGAAAATGTAATTAAACTTTTTCATGGCAGTTAATGTTAATAATATCATTTTTAGGCTTTTTAGAATAAATTTTATTTAAAAAAAAAATGCCATTAATACTGGCATATTTCAATATATCGAAGTAGCTAGAATTTTTTTTAGGAATTCGAAATTTTTCTGTTAATTTAAAATCTTTCAAGTAAATTCTAATATAAAATAGAATAATGGGGATTTTTTTAAGAATTCGAGATTTCTCTGCTAATTTAAATTTTTTCAAGTAAATTTTAATAAAAAAGGATAGAAACTATTCGGAACTAATAGCTTCAGACGGCAAACCATGTAATTAAGTTATAAGATGTAAAGCTAATACAGAATATCTGAAAAAGTATTTTATCCGTTGAAAATGTTTTGATAGAAATCGCCCAGAATACATACTATTCGGAAATGCCACACTGCGCATTCAAATATTTATTCACTTTTAAAATATGAACTGCTAATTAACATGTCTTTGAAAATTAGATGAAGCATTTTAGAAATGGCTACAAACTTGAATTGGATGTATTACTTCAGTGTGAAGGAGATGAGAAGACTATTTGTGCTTCTGAAAGCTTTTCTTTCAGTTTCTTGAGAGATTTAGATTCTGAGATTGGAATGAAGAAGTTATGGAAATGCGAAAAGAATCAGATCAAATGACGACTTGAAATCTGCGCACTTTAATTAATAATTAATGTGACTATACTGTCACAAAGTTGCTTATTACTTTCATGAAAGTTAAATTTACTATTCCAAATGATAAGCTAATGGAAAGTAGATAAGGCTAGAAAAGAAAATTTTGTTGCTTAAGCTTAAGCATTGGTAGATAAGGCTAGAAAAGAAAATTTTGTTGCTTAAGCTTAAGCATTGGATATATCTCCATCATATTAGTCTTATTTCTCTGATAAGAAGTTCATACTGAAACTGAATTTTAAAATTCAGTTTAAAAGCATCAATTGTTATTATGTTTTAAATTAAATAAAGCGCAAAATGTATGTTGATCAAAAACACTCAATCCAAATTTGACATGATATGATTTCACGAGACTTCTACTATGCAAATTTTTACCATAATTGAGTTTGAAAATATTCAGCATAGGTATATGTTACAGGAAGTCACAACAAACTCCTCACATTTTGCAATTATTCCGAGAGATATCATTTCTATCTGAATTGTAAATGGAAAATACCTTCAGTATATCATGTGCCATATTATAACCGTAAATATTAAATTTGCTTATCATGACATACAAGCTTATGAAAATAGGTTAGTGGAAGTAAAAAAATAAGCTGATAACGCAATTAGCATTGACGTAAAAAAGTGGCGGAGGAGTTATTATTTCAACACGAGAAAACTGCTTTAGTTGTAATTGGGGAAAGTAAGCCATTACCAAACTACGATAATGTGATTTCCATAAGTATTCATCACTATCATATCATTGAGCAGTTATTTACATGTATGAATATGAAGAAAGGTTGAGTGTAACAGACTGTTGGATAAATAAGTTTCTATCATCTTTGTCCAATAATAATATCCAATGAAAAAATTTCATTTCATCCATTATTTAGTCAGTCAATTGCTGAAAGTGATAGTTCAAAGTTCACGTGGTCCACGTAAATATGTCGTGGACGGTAGGAATAATCGAAATAATCCTCAGAGATTATTACATTCTTATTGTGAAAGTGAAAAATAAATGACACTTTCGGGATAATTAAGAAATAAAAAAGAAGAGTGCATGTGTTCTTTTTTAATTCATTTTGCAGAAATATTTTGCATAAAATTCTTCGAAATAACAATTGACATGAAATTGATCAAGAATGTGTGATAAATGATCTATGCTAGTGATAAGTGTAATCACGAAAAGCATTCATCTTTTCAATCAATGAATTAATTAATTATCAGATTAGATTTTTTTTTGATTCACATAGAAATTTTTTTTCGTCGCATTTTACACTTCATTTTCCATTTATTATCATATTTTGTTATAATTTCTTCTAACATTACATAATTTTTTCTTTTCCATCTGAAAAAAAAATTTACAAATGTTTTCAATGGAACAATTTCATACATTTTAAGAAGATGTTAAGAAACAAAATAATCAAACTTCTGTTTAAATTACAAAAGGAACACATCGTTCCAAACTTGATTCAACAAGTCATTCTCACTCAGTATCTCCCCGAACAGTCTCATTCATTTGTCAAATTTCATCTTTTCCCATCTTTCGTTCTCCCTTGTGCTTTCCATGTATTATTGATTTGATCATATTCTTTGAATAAGAACGGTTTCACAGCGAAATCTCACCATTAGTCGTTTGAAATTAGCGCGGATGCATTGATTGGTGCGTGGGAGTGCTGTTGAAATAGGTCAAATGGGTTGTGCGAGAATTGTTAGAAAGTGGATTTACCTCATTCATCTGTTATTATTGGCTTTTCTTCTGAATGTTTCAGCGAATGAATGTTCACAGTACGTTTTATCAGTAGGGGTTATTGCACGAAGACGAAATTCCTTCAACTTCATCTCCTCACCTCCAATTGTTGTCCTCTCTGTGATCATTTCAAAGAACAGCTGGACAATTATATCGTTCATCGTCAAAAAGCACTAACTCATCTTCTTCAAGTGAAAATTGTCAACATCAACAATAACACAAATTTTGAGGTCTGTACGCAATTTACCATCTGTTCCTCGTATATCATCCTTTCATATTCACCTCTCTTCATCTTTCCGTATTCTTTATTTGCAACTATCAGCACATGATATCAGCTAATTAGATAGTCTGAGATGTTAGGCAAATATTGGTGGTGAATTGAACATTTAACATAAGGAAGGCTATTTTAAAAACATTAATTAATTACACCGTCCTTTAGCTACTTGATGTGAATCAAGTGTAATTAATTATGCAAGTCATGTAAATTAGGCATTTAGGTCATAATTTCTTTGCATTCATCTTTATTCCGTTGTTGTTGTTTATGCCCATTGCACCCCGTTTATGCCTGTTCTTTTCCTCACACACTTTCCTATTAATTTATATAATATGCAATACTACTTCAGGTTTTTATGGAATAAATTATTGCAGAAATACAAGTACGATGTACCAGTGCTTATGTTCAATGATGAAATCCTATTGAAGCATCGATTTAGCAGGGAAAAATTCGAAAAAGCTCTGGCCAACATACTGCAGTAAAAGCAGATGTGTGCATTTGTGGCTGCACATGCTGGTGTTGGAACGCATTCACATAAGACGGAAAATGTTTGCTTAAAAGCAGTATGCAAATCGAAAGGAGACATTGTTGAAGCAGTTAAGGTTTGCATCTTTGCATTTAGTCTAGTTTGAATTATTTTTGAAAACGTCTTTCATTGCTCAAATAATAATCTGGGGGAGATTGATCTGGGACATATAATTGATCGTTGATTTTAATTAGTTTAATGATTTCACGTGCAAATTTTATTTTTCAGGAACTTGAAAACGACTTTAGGACAAACTGTGGTTTTGGTTCAAACTTGACATTTGATGGACATGTGGAATGCGAAGCAGCTTTTGCATCTTCCAAAGGTAAAATTTATATAAAATGCATAACTTTGAAATCTTTTCAAGTTGACTCAAAACGAGCTGGGAAACATTAAATTTAAATTTTTTATATCACTCCAATCAGACTTTTGTAAAGAGTTAATTATATTGCTCAATACTTGAGTAAGAAATATTAGAAAATCAAATATTGTGAATGCAAATTTCCTTAATGCACTCCTCTTCAGATCATGTATTTGGTGCAGTTGGAGTGGTATCTCGGCTGCGGAATCCTATTGAGGTTGCTGCAATGATTGCCAAAGGTTAAATTTTCTTTTAAACAGTTTTATTGAAGTAGAATAAAGAAATCTGCTCTTTTTGCGTAATATATGTTATAGTCACTTATTTTGCGATTTAGCTGCGGGGTTCAGTGGAATTTTCGTTGGAAAGCTTTTGTGACTTGCTTTCAGAACCATCATTGCAGAACAGTTGTGCGGCGACAAGAAATTTGTGCTGCCGACTGTTTTGGTGGGCCGAGGTGCTGAAGACTGGGCTCAAAAGCGTGGGATTGAACTTTGTGATCCAAAATCATTAGTATCAAAAAGATCACAACAACAGTGGCGAGAAGCTCGAGAAATTGTGAAAAGCTGGGAAAAGGAGACGATGGATACTGTAGGCGCTGTATCGGTAATAGCTAGAAGTTCCTTATGATTTGGATAGATCGAAAATTTCCAATTATAATTTTATAGTTTGCTGTCAGTTGCTGTCATATTTCATTTGTTCAGTATGAAAATGGTGGTTGTAATGCGGCATGTTCAAGTGGTGGAATGATACTGAAAACCGAAGGACGATTAGGCCATACAATTCAAATTGGTGGCGCTATTTGGGCTGATCAAAGAGACTCCAAGAGCGTTGCAGTTGCACTTTCTGGCTGTGGTGAATATATCAGTCAAACACTTTTGGCAAAGACTCTTGCTGAAACTTTACTCAGTTGGTAAACATTTTCTTTTGACAAAGACTGTATTCCAGTGTCTATATCTTATTATTTTAAAATATCAAATTGTGCTTCGCTTTCTTGTATTAAAGCATGTAGTTTAGAAGACATATATTGTTCTACAGCTGAAAATTTCAGCATTAACAAACTATTCATCAGTTGTTCATATTAAATTTTTTAAAATTGTTTTTAGGAACTGTGATGAAGATGTGATTCTGGATAAAATCAAACATGTTTTCAATGCTTCATTTTTACATTCTCCTTGTTTACAAACTCGAAATAAAAGGCACATTCTTGCTGGTGGGTTGGTGCTGTTTGTTGACAAAGGTATGTGAATGATTCAAATATTATGAGGAAATGGACTTAGTTTGTTATATACCTCTTAAATCTTATCGTTGATGGTGTGGAAAGTGTAATTTTAATACTTCTAAAGAATTTTCTTATCTTAGTACTAATAACATTAGTGCGCATCAAAAAGAATTCAGAAGAATATGCTATTCCTGATTACGCTTGCTAAACGAACCTGTGTAAAGTTCTGTTGTGCTGTATATTTTACATGAACAGTAATAATGCTAAATGTCCAAAGCATTTTCTGACTTATTTATTCTTAAACATAGCCAATGTTATAAATGGAGTTTTTCGTGACAATCTAATTTGACTTGAGATTTTCTTTTTTTGATGCTATCTTCAACATTGAATTTGATCTTTGCATCTTCACAGTGGATCGTAGAGTAAGGCTAGTTCAATTTCATTCGAATAACGAAATGCCTTCAAAGAACGATTGAGGAGGAAGATATTGTATTTCATTTCAGAAAGTGGATGCGCAGAACTTGTTTCATTTCATAATACAACGGAATTGACTTTTGCGTTTTTTGGAAATGGAACTGGGATGAAGTATCGCTCTCGTTCGGTTTCTGATGATTTTATCGCACATTCTTTTTCTTTGAGAGATTACATTAATCTTTGCTGATCTTTTTGTTGAATTTTAAGTGGTTATTGAGATAGTTCCTTTACTATGATTATTTTGTTGTATTTCAAAACTATTGACTTGAAATAAAATATTCAATTTTGTCATTATATCTGTTTTCTTCAACAGTTTTTTAGTGCTTTGGACCTACCTGATAGCTAACAGCAGTATCAGCTCGTATTGGAAGTTCATATAGTATAGTTTGGGACACTTAATAACTGAGTTTTACGGTGTCCCGATGATTAGTTTCATTTGAGCAATATGTGCATATGTGGCCGGAAGCTGTGATAATACTATGCATAGTGAAGAGATTATGCTAGGCTCACTATTTGTTTTCGGTTTAGATTAAAAAGGTTAAATAAATTATTTCTGCACGACGGGTTTTCTGCGATATTGATACGTTTCCTGCTTGCTTTCTCGACAGATTTGACTCAATCTTTTTAAGAAAATGCACGGCTCAATAAAGAAGTTTGTAATTCCTTCTCGAGATGATGACTTGTTGGAAGAAAGCGACGATTTTTACACGATAAGTGTACGTCCGCAATTGGACGAGATCATATCAAAAGTGTTTCGTAAGATTTTTTAAAATATTATTTCGTGAAGATGGAATCTGTTTTTTGACATCCTGAGAAATAAAGTGAGTATTTTCTGGTAACGATCGGATAACTAACAATGGAGCGTATTCCTGAGTTGGAAAAACATTCTATTCATCCAAAGAAATAATAATTGGAAGATAAGACAGTTGTGACTTTATCATACTCTACTCATTTTGACCTTAGCATTGATCACATGTGGCGTTTTTGCAGAATTTCGTCATGATATAGATGCCGGCAGGTGGTCGCGAATCATCGATAGATTCGATCACTTATTTTTTACTATAAAGTAGGTTATCATTTATAATATGAATATTGTTGTTTTGACAATTGTTCAAACACTTCATTAAGTTCCATGAAACTACGAGATCATTTATGAAGAAGTCCTCAGGTTTCAGTGGACTGGATATCGGAGTTTTGATTTTCATTTCTTTTCATGCTTTTTTCCGTTCTTTACTGATAGAAAAACCACTGATGTTTTCTTGACATTAATTTTTTTTTGTTAATTTATCACCCTGTATGTCATGTTTCTTCACGGATTGTTTTCAGACCGTTTTCCGAGGGTGAACCGTGGCGTCTTCGTGCTCAGCTAATCTCGGTTTTAAATACCGGTATATTTTAATTACTCGGCCGCAGATCGTCTTTTATTATTCAATGAAATCTTTAAATTCTTTGTTACAGGCCTAAAGCTGACATTGGACAGCATTGAAGAATTGTTACCAATGCTTACAAGTGAGGCAGAAGCCGAGTTAGCACAAGATCTATTTACTGAAAGAGAAATGCACGCACGTGCATTTTTGATGTATGTATATTTGTTGTGCCGACTTGCTGTTCTTTTTGAAAAAAAATCATCCAATCGGTTTGTGTTTTTTCCATTTGGAAGTAGTCTTATTTTAGGCATGAATTTTCTCTTGGATTTGTAGGGGTTATATTTTTTGTATTTAGAAGTCATTGTTATAGTTATCGTGAAAAAACTGGAATGTCACTAACATATTTCACTGTCCGTTTTTCAGAATCACTCCACATTGTATTCTCTACCTCGTAGTTTAAATGAAGTAATTCACTGTTCAGTTTTTTAAATTAAAGTTTCGGATTAAGTAATCCGAAGTCTTGATAACACAAAATTATGTTTGCATTTTTTCTAATTAATTTCAGGCAGTCAGAAGCATCGAACACCAAGAAAGGCCGCAAAACAGTGCCAGATAAGACAGACGATCAGTATATGATCCAATGGACGTACGATCGAGGCAATACTTTGAAATTGTTACGCCGTGCATTTTCAATGAATAGTATTGATGCTCAGGGACGACGGCGTAATACGGCTATTCGCTTTCTTTGGCAACCGTCTATAGTGCCGCTGGAACTGTTAAAGTAATCAGGAAATTTATAATTTATTATTGCTTCTGTACTTTGAGGTGATGAAAAGTAAATCGGTTATAATATAGTTTATATTAAAGTTTTTTAAAAAAGGACCTAGTGATTTGAGTGATATCAAAGAATGTATTTTTGAATTTGAATATGTTGGAGTATTGTAGGATTTTGAATTATTTATTGATTTCTTTTGAGTTTTTAAATGACGATTCCAGAACTTTGCAATTTTTTAAGGATTTCGAAAGATCTGGCTTACAAATTTCTTGAAAATCCGGAACTCAGTAAGGTTAGCGGACGTGACTGGTTACAGACAATATTTGGCTACCTCAAAGTTATTTGTATTGACTACAGCGAAGTTGCTAGTGAATATTTCCGTTTTTTCTCTTCAGTTAAAACGATTTCTCAAATTCTGTTTTTCAAAAATTGGGAAAAAATATTTATGGCCAAGTTTATTAACTAGAACGCTGTACCACTCTTGTAATGATGGAAGCCTAAGATAATTGAACTGTCTCGTAAATGCAGTTTCAGTTCATCGCTTTTTCTTACAGAAGTTGGTGCTAAATTGGTGAATTTGATGAAGCGTCTTGATTATTTATCGCTTTCTTCGTTAACGCAGTCACCTTTTGTTGATGCAATCGAATCTGTTTCTTATTATGACGATATGGACACTCTGTTCCAGTCAATGCTTTCAGCACTTAGTAAGTTGAGTTCGAATTTATGTTTTTCTTTAACAACCTCTGTATTTCAAAAAATATTTGGTGCTTGCATTATTTTGTATTAACTGTGATATATAAATATTTCTAAAAAATTGCATATATCTTCTAGATTTTTTAAAAAATATACTGGAAATTCAGCATATTTTCTAAGTCAGATTAGCACTGGTCATGGTAATGTAATCACTTAGCTAGTCCCTGAATTTTACCAACCTCTGGATTTTGATATGTCGAACGTTTTTGTCATTCTTATTTTTGAAATATACAATTTAGGTCGCTTATCAAAAAGTGATTTTGCTCGTAATGATGTATCAGCTCGACCGTTTTCTTTGTTTATTGTTTCACTAGCCGAGAAGAAGCCGTATTTGTTGAATAAACATATCGTCAATATTGCTCCATTTCTATCAGATGATGTATCTCCTGATTTTTATCTTGTTTTTAATATTGCTTTTAACAAAATTGAATACCTTATTTTTAATAAATTTTCAAATTTTCTATAAAACACTGTACTTTTTTAGCCAGCCACTCTTCGCTGTGCTGTTCTGACTGCTTTTGTCGAAATCGTTATGGTTGTATATAAGGGAAATTTACCAGAAGGTAATTTTCGAAGATCACGTGATCGGCTTCTTCTTCATTTACAGGTTTAACATTTTGCCTAAAATATCTTCAATACATAGTAAAATAAGAAGACTTTCTTATTTCATATTATATTATTCATATTGATTCAAATCAATTGAAGGATCATACGGTTGACGTAAATGCAGTGGTACGTTCTCGTGCGTTGCAACTATGGACACGTTTAGCTCGTGCCTCACAAATACCGATAGTTTTTATAAGTGGTGGTCTCATTCGCGATGCCGGTGGCCGTTTAATAGACAAGTCAGTGTCGGTTCGGCGGAGTGCTGCTACATTTCTAAGTGCTATTTTGGAATACAATCCATTTGGAGCTTCTGTAAGTTACTATTTATATTCTCTCGACGGAAGAATTAATAATCTTAGCAACTACTGCTGCAGTAAATTCGTGAGTTATTTTACTGCCTTAGAAGTAGTTAAAATTTGCTTTAAGTGCAGTGCATAAAAATTTTCATTTTACGTTTTAAATATAGTGTAAAAATGTAATTTTTTTTGAAACTATTTTTTCAGTTGAATGCTGATGATTTGGCGAATGCCATCAGTCGTCTTGAGGCAGAACGATTTGAGCTGAAGAATACCAATCCAGGTAAGAAAAATTGAAAACTTACGAAAGGTTATTACTTTCTTTATCCATCTGAAAATTTTGAAAGGAAATGCAAACTAGAACAGAAATCCAGTTGATCCGTGAATTTATTAATTAATAAATTAAGTGAAAATATGGAGTTTTTCGAGTTTGTAGGAATTACGGTATATTTTTTGTTGATCAATGACTCTCATAAGACATTTACTTGACATTCACTACACGAAATAAATTTGCAGTCATTTCCACAGTCTTCCCTATTTTATTTATCATTTTTTCGGCGCTTAGATAGTCCGAACTATTTAAATTTTTTCTAAACGGGAATTATGTATTCTTGTTGCAGAAAAGGAAGGAATCAGAAAAGCCTGCGTTGAGTGGGCATCTATGAAAGAAAATTTGATCCAGTGGATTACTAAAGCGGTCAAACAAAGATTAAGCAAACGGAATGCAGATGCTAGTGAAGAAGAAAGCGTAGACAGCACTGTTGATCAAAATGGAAATGAAAATGCTGGTAATTTTTACATAATTCTGATTGCATATCTAAATTTTTTATTTCGCATAGTTTAACAAATTACTGCTAAATAATAAGAAGTTTTATAGGAGATACAGAGAATATTTATGCTGGGGTCAGTGAAACAAATAGCACCGGTGCGAACACGGTTGACGAGTGCATCATTGATGATGATGTCACGCTTGAAGAGTATTTGTTACTTTTATATCCATGAGCTCTAGATTTTCATAACCTATCATGATAAACAATCTCTGCTCAAACAATCTAAAGAAAGCAGATACAATTATCTGTTACTTTTTTGATTTTTTTCAGACTGATAACTAAAATTGTGCATGCTCTTGAAAATCGTGGAACATGCCGTGCGGCTGTCGAAGTGCTTGTTCGAGCAGCTCTCGATGGCAGATTTCCCACTGTTAATAGGCTTGTGGTTTCCTGTTTTTGTTCAGAGTTGTAATAATCATTAAATCAGTAGGATTAGGAAAATTTCTGAATAGATAACTTCCTACGACAGTTCATACATCAATCAATCAATAATATTTCTCTCTGTAGTTGGAAATTGCTTTATTTTACATAGACTTTAGGAATGGGTCAGCCGATGAAATCATTCGGGAATGTTATGAATCATTGCAAGTGTATTATTTTGGTATGGTTTTTGGACACTATAAAATTTTCATTTGAACTGTTTCCTAAATAATGCCGCTTCTTTGCTACTACTTATTGATTTTAACTTATTGCTTAGATGAACATAAAAAGATGCAGTTAGCTGATGATGAAGAGATGCTGGAGCTGGAAGATCGCATTGGAGACTACCAAAAAACGATGGAGGAACTAAATAATAAAATCAAACTACATGAGGTGAGTATGAATGATTTTTTCACATTCGGAAATAAGGTGTGCTTAAAAATGCTTTAATATTAGTAGAGTTAAAGTGACTGATCGAAAATAAGAAAATCACACACATATTTTTAGCATACTTATTCAAATGATATCCTATTTTTAGAATGCTATAATGTTTTCACTGGAAATTGAGAATTGCATGAAACTAGCCTTACGATCGGTAATGTATGGACAAGCTAATGAATTGACTGAAATTATTCATTTTATTGTGGAAGCTAATAAGTTTGGAATTCGTGGCTCGGAAAAAAGTGTTCGTGAATTGTTCAAGGTGGTTTGGAGACGAGACAATGCGATTAAAGAAATTATCACAAATGCTGCCCGAGATCTATTCATCTCTGCGAATAAGTTTGTTCCCATGCTTCCCAATTGTATATGCTTTGGAAATGGGAAAAATTTCTTATTTTGAAAGAATCTGCTATTTTTTAGTGCCATAATCTACTGTTCAGTTATTTTGAATGAAGTGTTCACTTGAAATTTATGACACTGAAAAGAAATGCAATGCAGAAGCAAAGTAAAGAAAGATATATTTCGAAATCTTGTCTTTATTGCTTTTTAAAAAAAAATCGCTTAATATGTATGGATGAAAAATTGTATAATTCAGGTAATTCAGGTCAAGTGTGATCAGTTACATAGGAATGCAGCTGATTGCATTTGGCCTCCTGCTAATTACATTTTAATATCAGCCAGAAATGGGACCTTTTAAGAAGTATTTCTTGTTCAACTTCGTCTAGAAATATTTTCATACAGAGATCGCGATGTGAGTGCACGGAAAAGTGCGGAAAATCTCATCAAAATAGTTCTTGGTATCGGTGAAGAAGAAAGAGTATCCGTTGAGGAGGTGAGATTATTGTAGAGTATTCTTTTTATTGAGTGCTTTGAAAAGCTAATTCATCATTACTGTGGAACTGGAACTTAGTGTTTACTTCTTTTTGATTTTAAAATAATTAAAGTAATTGTATTGTTTGGTTCACCTAGGTGCTTTGCTTGATGGCTCGGGAAAACCGCTGGGATATTGATTTGCTTGACGTGCTCTCCGCAGTAGTCTTTGAAACTCAAGGCGCATCTCGCATTGCAGCTTTGCGTCTCTTCTCTATTATATGCAGGTATTTAGTTGTTGAAATACTCTAATTTGAAAGATTTGGATTGTAATTTTTACCGCTTTTTATTTAAACATTTTAGAGCTAATAAAGAATTTATGCGAGAAAGATTGAATTTTTTTATTGAATTAACGCAACGCGAGGGGTTTTTCGATAATGATGACGGCTCATTAGCAGCTGAATTCTTTAATGCAATCGCAATGTTGGGAAGTACACCGAACATTAAAGACGCTAATACTCTTTATGAACCACCGTTCCGTCTCCCTGAAACGCACCGCATCCTTCAATGTGTTCACGCTGTATTAGTGCAGAGTAAGTCTTTTTCGTTTCCAAAAGGCGAAAATTTTCCGTTTTCTTGCTTGGCCGCTTTTTAGTTTTAAAAATTATGGTAACTAATTTATTGGATTAGAATTAATCAAAATAGATAAATATATTTGCAGTTTGCTAATTCATGATATGAATCTTGCAGATGTGGCAAATACATCATATAATTGGTTAAGTATGATGCAAAAAGCGGTGAACACAATATTTTACGTGGCTGCGAGACCATCTCTTTGTTGTCGACTTATTGCCTGTGGATTAGTGCATGAAGCAAAACGTTCCCTCGCATACTTTTTTCTGAAAAAACGAGAAATTCAACAAATTGAAACAATTAACTTTGAGTTTGTTTCTTTTTTCTGTTTTCTTTAAAGGAACCTTGTCTGTTTGCTTTATTAACTTTTAAAAACATAGTTTCATGTTTAGAAATCCTCCGAACAGTGCGGATGTTGATGAGTTTGAAGATCTACTGGCGATGGGAAAGGAGCGGTTACGAGAGTGTAGTGAAACTGAAGATGAAGAACTAGTCGGATCACAAAATGTTGATCTTGTTGGTGACGAAAATCTATCGAAGATGAAAAAGGATGTATTGGAATTATTGGATAAAGATAAGGAACAGTCTTTTCTAGCTTGGGAAACAGTGGCAGAACGAGTTTGTGCCTTTGCTGGACAGGTTAGTTAGAATTTTAGACGGAGAAAGTTTTTAATGTATTAATGAAATGATTCAGAAATATGAGTGGAAAACAAATAAATGTTATGACAATGTCAACACGATTACACAGTGGTAAAAAAGGATTTTGAGATCGCTTTGAAGACATTAGTCCACACTGATGTGTCATTCGTGGCCGAAATGAAAAGGAAGAATGAAATTTTACACACTATTCGAGCAGCTGTGAATGATATCGATCATAAAAAGTTAGAGAGAGCGAATTGTGTTGAAGAATTTTCAATGAACAGAGTGCTTTCAACATTGGAAGTTGAATCGGTTGAAAGGCATGGATTTTTTGAAGTTAATGAACAAGAAGAAGGCGATCGTTTAGGCTTAACGGGTTTGTGATCTTACCACTCTTAACTCTTACATCGAACAGATAATCTGATGGATACTTTGTCTAAGGGATATTGTCAGAATTACTTTCATGTGGCATATTTCATAGTTAGATATGACATCTTTAACACTGTATTTTGGTCTTAATCAGGAGTAATGTTCCTTTTCTTTCTTAATGTTATGTTCCTATCCTTTCAGGAATATCCGAAGAAGAGCGCATTTTGGAGCGTGCACAACGAATGTGCGAAAATGCTGTGTCCCGTAAAGGATCGTTACTGCATCGTTTAAGTAAATTTTTAGTCGCAGTTGTAAAGTCTAAGAAAAACACATGTTCAGAAAGACTTCGTTCGACTGCAATATTGGCATTATCAAAATTCATGCTTCTGAGGTTTGTTATAAGTATGTTAATGGAGCGCTGTGCTTGTAGTCTTTTTAAATAATTACAATGCTTATACTTAAAGTGCTTATACTTAAAGTTGTCGATTGGATTAAAAAAACTGTTGGAGTATGTTGAATTGGATTTATTATAAAAAATTTTATTGGATTAAAAAAATTCATTTTTATTGCAGTATGAAAACATGTATTCGTTTTATGCCATTATTCTTGGATTATTTCAAAAATTCATCAAGTTCAGAATGCCGTAGCAATTTGATGATTGCAATTGGTGACTTATGTTTTCGTTTTCCAAATGTGATCGAAAAATATAGTGAACATCTCTATCATGGGTTGGCTACTTTATATCTTAAGAAACTTTTTTTCTTATAAGGAGATTTTTTTAATACAATTTTGAAGCATTATTGATATCTAATACAATGGACTAATTCTTTGTCAGTAATATTTATTCAATCTTAGAATAAATGATAAAGACGATTATGTGCGACAGACTTCCATTATTGTACTCTCTTATCTTATATTGAACGATATGGTAAAAGTACGTGGAACAGTTGCCGATCTGGCGCAATGTGTTAATGATGAAAATGTTAACGTCGGACAACTTGCAAAATTTTTCTTTTCGGAACTTGCGAAGAAGGTTTAGTTTGGAAATTATTTTTGTTCTAATCCCTTTTGCTCAAATTACTGTGTAGAATAATTTTATATCCTCTTATTTGACTTAACAAGAGACATCACTTTTGAAATAATGCGCATTATTCTTTAAGTAATAGTGATGGCAAAAGTACTTAGCAGAGTAGCTAGCAACAGAAAAAGTAAAATTCCCATTCATCCTTGTCATTTTTCAAGTAAAGTCTTTAAAAAATTTGAATTTTATCGGCTATGTATGGAAAAAAATAAAATTTGATAAAAAACTAACACAAATGGTTACAGACTTTAAATTGACTCATTTCAGGGAAATGTTCTGTATAATTTGATGCCTGATATGATCTCACGTCTTTCATCTAGCGAATCAATAACTATCGATGATTTTATGAAAATAATGAAGTAAGTTTTTAAAAGCTTTCATTTTAAAGAGTATAGAACAATTTTATAGAATGCTTTATATAAAGCTCATCGATTAAATAACAAATCATCTAGCACATAAAGCACATATTCAATTATTTTCTTATTATACTTATAGAGTTTTTAATCTATTAAATTACTGCCGATTGTTTTAGATTGTTGCTGGCATTTATCAAGAAGGATAAGCAAGCTGATAGTCTACTTGAAAAATTAATACAGCGTATGCAAGGAGTCATTAACAAGTAAGAGAAATAATTTTTTTTCAATGTTTTTAACGTTTTATAGTTTTTAGGTTTCCGTTGTGAAAGGAATTAACTTTAACTTTTTCAGAGATGGGTTATTTGACACACGGTTGGCAGAGTGTTTATCATATTGTATTTCATGCCTTCCATTAAGTGAAAAATCCTTTCGTTTTATGGCTGAATCGTTACCAACTTATTCAAATTTGTTGGCTTTAGAATGTGTTTTTACGAATTTACAGTCGGCTGTTCTTCATTTTAAAAAGTATTCCGTACGGAACACAGAGCTTAAGGTTTGAAAATTACTCTTCCTACTTTTACATTTTCATAAGTTATGTTTTTGAATCTGCTTGTTTTGTTAACTATACTTTTTATTTATTAGTAGGAAAAATCAACTTCTAGGGAGAAGTGGATGATTTTTTGGAGTCACTGACTAATATGCACCATGATAAACAAGAACATGAGGGCATCGTTAATCGAGGATTGATTCATAGAGTAAGCTGATATTTCATTTTAAATCCTTGATTGTGCTTGTGGGGCAATAACCACTGACGATTTTCAATGTATTTTGTATAAAACTTCTATTCAGAATGCTTTCTGTTTTAAACCATAATTTAGGCAGCTTCATGACACAATTTATTCATTTAAAGAAGATATAGTTAATGTTGCACTGTATTACATTAGTTACTGTTTAGGTTTTATCTTTGTTTAACATATGACAAATTGTATACGTTTATGTTCTCATTTATAAATCACATTTTTGTCTCTTTCAAATAAAATAATATCTTTTTTTCAGAAGAAGTGCAAGCCACCACAGAAGGTGAAGAAAGCTCGTTAAAGCTATGTTTATTGTATGCAAATGTAAATATGAATATGAGTGTTAAGTAATTAAAATTGTGTTTGTATAATATAAGTATACGTTACAACGTACAGTTAGTGTGCCTAAAAATTCCTTGCAGATGTGCTTTTATATGTTTTTTTTTCTATATTTTTCTGTTTTTTTTCTCATCTGCTGCCATTATTTGTATTATCATTGAGATACAATGAAGGATTTATTTTCTAAGATGTTGAAAGAAAGCATATTCATACTATTTGAGTTCAAAATAAAAAAAGGAGGTGGACATATAGATGTCGATCTATGAACATTCTGTTATGGAAGTTTATGTATAAAATATATTAGGTTGTTCTAATTATTGAGCTTCCCGGAAAATATTTATAGTTATGAAATTCATTTTAATTATTGCCATTGATAGCCATTTGAAGATATCTGCTATACAGTGTAGTGGTAATGAGAGGTTGTTCTATTGGAGGAAGAAACTGTTATTATTAACTGCAAGTAATGGAAAGGGCAATTATTTTGCTGGAATCTTTCAAAAACGATTATTTCAGCTAAATAGTGTAGTGAAATTTAGGAACAGTCTTTATCTGGAAAACTAATGGGTTTATATTTGTCTATAGTGTTGTAATTTTTTAATTACATTGGACATATTGTACTCTGCATTATCATTACATTCTTGGATAGAGTTGATTGATGGTCACAGAAAAGAAGCACATGAAGTCAATGATGAAAAGTAAATATCATTGATGAAAAAAAAACTTGAATTAACTCTTTTTTACCGTTTCAATTCTAAGAGATAAAGAAGGAGCGGATATGACTTGACTTTACTCAAGAATGGATACAATTTCAATGATGAGTTTAATTTTAAACACTAAGTTTAATATGATCAGTTCCAGGAGATTAGTTACAACGCTTGTAAACGTAATCAAGTAATATCATTGAGGATGAGTAATCAGTTATAAAATGAAGGGATAGTGTAAGGAATGCTGCGTATACATTCTGAAATGTTGTAATATAATCTAGCAGCTGTCATTGCCTTGCTGTTGTTTGTAAAATTTTCATTTTATTGAGATCACTGCTGCTATCTTGAATAGAAGCTTTTGATAGATCCGGATATTGATTAGTGAATAGAGGATGGATGAATCAGTGGGACAACCTTCCGAACAACAGGTATTTATTAATTCATTTATGGATAGAAGAAGTTTTTACTAATACTGATATAAGCAACATTCATTTTGGTACGATCATCAGTCGTTTGCACAACAAAAGAAATTTCGATCAGATAAACAAAATGCATTTACGGCAATTAATAAATTTAATCTCCATTAAACTGGAGATTAAATTTATTATTTAGTTTAATGGAGATTAAATTTAACCTTTCAAAAGTTATTAAGAAATATCGGTATGTAATTAGTAAGAAATCCAATTGGATTTTCTTACTGATTGCTGTATGACTTTAAAATGAGCAAATTTTCTTCCACCTAAAAGATTTAATTTGATAATTTATGAGGAGCTATAAAATCTTCCCAATAAGATATTCGAATTGAAAATTTTTGCTGGAAAATTTTGATTAGTAATTAAAAATAAATGCTTCAGACATCTACAAATGCTTCCTCACCTTCTGCAACTCCAACAGCACTGGATAACAATGATATGGTTAGTTTTGTTTTTTATAATTTCTTTGTAAATTGAATAAAATTAAGTTGAATTAATGATATAACTTAAGTGATATAACTTATCTAGATTATAAAGCAAAAATTATTTAAGTAGCGGTTATTTCGATATTTCCTTATCATTATCATCGGTTATAATCACTCTTCACATTTCACTCCACTTCTTTCATCAAACATTTGCTTTTTTTATTTTTATTTATATGTTCATTCTATCTTCTTTATTTTGATGAATTTTTAATTTAAATCGAAGTGGTCTAAAATTGTTCACATTTTTTAATGTACAGTTATTACTGTCGCTGTTCGATATAGCTAAATAGTAAATATATTTGTCATTCTCCATATTTTCCATTCATTTTCATACCTACATCCTCTCAGTAGTTGAAATTTAGGTTTATGATTAACATGCATTATTGATTGATAAATATTACAGGAAAAAGTAAATTATACCAAACTTGCTTCTTATATTAGCAAAAATGTATTATTTTAAAATGGGTTGGTTGATCAATGAAATGAAATCTTCATGCTATTTTTGTTTTGATATTACTTTTGTAGTGCTTTTTTTTTCGTACAATAACGTAGCTTTATTTTCTTCCTTATTTTGATGAATTTTTTATTTAATATTAGTTATTTTTGTGCATGTAAAATTGAAGATATAGTCTAAAATTGTTCACATTTTTTTAGCAAGTAGCCGAAATAACCGTACAAATTGAATTGAAAGGAAAGGAATCGACCGCAAACAGTTAATTGGAGATTGTTAACAGTTGACGTAGCCACTTCCATCTTCTTTAGTTACTTTTTTCGCGAGCTTTTTTGTTTTTACATTCAAAAGATCATTATGCACACTGCTTTTAGTTCTTTTTTGTTCAGATTTTGCTTATCGAATCCATAAGAGGAATCCTTTACAAAAATTCAAATTTAAAAAGCCAAAACATCAAAATCACAGTAAAACTGAGATCTTAGAAAGTGTAAAATCCAAGGACAGAAATGAGAGTGAAATTGCAATAAAGTCAGAATTATCATTTATATTGTTTCTCGGGTTTCTAAGCACTTATATGCTTATTTACAATTCTGAGTAACCACTTACACTACTAATGTACGCCACCGTTTCAGAAGTTAATACTGTAAAAGTTTTCCTTTTTTTTCTTGCACGTTTACATGTACAAGAGAAAAAAAAAATTATCTTAAAGAAAACTTACAAAACATATAATGTTAACTTCTGAACGATATATTATTTCAATGGCCTGAACTTCGCTGTTCTTTGATTGTGCTCTATCAGTAATAAAGTTTTTTTTTTTTTAAAAAATTACACTTTCACAAGACTTTGAATGCTACATACTTTTTTTGTAATAAAATGCAAGTTTTATCTCTTTGGAGCACATCACGTAAATATATTGATTTCATTAAATAAATGAAATGCTAGAAAGATTGAAAGAGCTCATTTTGATAAAATATAAACTAATATGGAGATAATGTTTAAAATATTTACATACACAGTAACGAGTGGTAATAATACGGACTGCTGCTTATGTACTTAATTTATCATCATTTTTGAAACAACAGTAAAATCATTTCATTTTCTAAAACACAATTTCATGGTTAAGGATATTTTTCTTCCATTTATAGCTGCACAGATCTTTGTATTTCTTTTCTTTTCGTATTGAGTTAAGCATTAAAATTGATGACTAATGTTACTTTATTGATTGCACACTTTCCAGTGCAAATTCCTTTGAAAAAAAGTAGTTCATTAATTTCACTGGGGATTGATCCATACATTTGTTCACTCATTTTTATTTTTCTATTTCTCTTTTTTTTTTTCATTTTATCTAGTTTAATAAATTTCCTGGCAAAATCATTAAATATTTTTCGTGAGTCATTTAAAGGTATAAAATAAGAAGGAATTCAAAAATTCAATCACTCACTTTTCAGGGAATAATTTCAAATTACCAATCGAAAACAAATATGAATGCTAAGCCCGGAAGGATAATTTTGCCATCAACAATGCCGTCGACACCGCTGGTATCTTTTTTTTTAGATTTTAGAAGACGTTTGAATTAATATTTCATGACTATATGATTGATTGTGTTCTTGAATAGCACAATGAATAATGAATACGTAATATCCGGAAATTTTCAAGGTAGAGCAAATATCCAACTCAGACGTTTCATTTTTGGGAATTGCAAAAGAATACTCGCTCGGAGCTTTTCGTACATCCAACATTTTAGGAAACTTCGGCAACATCACCAGCTGGAGTATCAGATGTACCAGTCTCCACTTTTATTCCATCAGCATCAATGCAAACAAAACACTTTGATACTGGAATTGAAGACAAAAATAATAGTGATTTTTCTTCCTCTTCGAAAAATTTGGAACAGATTTCAAAATTGCCAGCTTCAGTGATCATATCAACTCCGGCTGTACCAACAGACGAGAATTCTGTTGAAAATACACCAAAGAGCAAAGATGGTTTCATTTTCTACAAGTGTCGTTTCTGTGGACTTACTTACAACTATTTGACAACTTTGCGAGCTCATGAACGAGTACACAATATTGATGAAGTTTGTTCTTTTTAAAAAAGAACCTTCCCATAACTTATTTGGAAATTGTTTGATTTTTGAATCTTTGATACATTTTGAAATATTATCACTTTAGCCTTATAAATGCAATCGTTGTTCGGAATCGTTTCATTATCTATGTGAACTGGAGTACCACGCCAAACAGCACACTGGTAACTATTTTATTCGCTCTTTATATGTTTCCTTTTTATGCTAAAAAAATGCCGAAGGAGAACGCAAAACAATGGAGAAAAAACTTGAATTCTATTGATTAAATTTTATTAAGTTGAAAGTAAAAAAGTGATCATAAGATAGGGATTATGTTGGGAAATCTCCTGGTTTCTTTTAAAATCTTTTGATTTTCTATTTGAATTGCAACGCTTATCGATTTTAACTTTGTTGTTGAAGATTTGAAAGGTTACAAGTGCGAATGCGGCAGAACATTCCATTCTTACACCGATTTACTGTACCATAAACATCCAGGTGATGAGGATAAAGAATCCATCATTGCAACAGTTCCCACTGCTGCAAAATCTGCTCTGCCCATTCCAGAAAGTGACTTCCCCACTCCAGAATTTATCGAGAAAGGATTTGAACCAAAACATCCTTTGAAAGTTTACTCTGATGTGCGCCTCAATCCATACATTTGTCAATATTGTTCGAAAAGCTATCCAAACAGTCGGTAAAATTTCAATTTATTACATGATGAGCATCTTTTTGAGCAAACTCTATCGTTAGTTTAATTTAGAATGTAATGCTTGCAACAACAAAAGCGGTAACTGCATCTATTCATATTTAAAAATAAAACAAAAATTATGACTGTAATAAAAAGATTGAAAAAGGTTTTTTCTATTTCTGAAATTACTTGGTAATTTTCTTAATTTTTTGATAACTTGCAGCATGTTAGCATATCACATGTACGGACATCGAGGCGAAAGGATTTTCAATCCTCGTGCTTCAAGATATCTGATGGCACGCACTGAAAACTCCTATATCAGCCCAGGATTTTAAAAGTCAAGAAAGGCTTCGGATATCTCTAATAACAAGAATTCACTTCAGTTTGTGTATAATCTATACAAATTATGAAGAAATTTGTTTTTAGTTATCATAAAATGAGAAACTAAATTTTTGAACAAACGGCAGATTGGTCATAGCTGACTGTCTTTGACGAGCCCGCTTCTCCGCCAGTTATATTTATGCATGCAACAATATTACACAAATGTTTTGAAGTAGAGAAAAGATTCCAGGCATTCAAAAGAATAAAGCCGAGGACGTTTATCATATATACAGATCACTTATTATACCGTAATGAATAACGATTTATTTACTGATTTGAGAAAATTTCTGGCAATTATTGCCACTAATGAATGATGAACGAATAAATAACACAATGTACTGGCGAATCAATTGGTCTAATATGAGGCTTAACAAACTTATATGCTTTCATGGCATAAACTTAAATTCAAGATTTCCTTTACATAGTAAAAACGCTATTAATTTGAAGAATAATCAGATTTTAGTCCACCACTTGCAGTTCATTATGTTGGAATTTTTCCAGATTATGATGACATATCTCTGTATGTGCTCGTTTTAATAGTCCCACTTCAGTCATATTGGTATTCAATTCATTAAAAATTTTATATGTTCATAATAAATTTAAAACTTGCGTAACCGCGGGGTGCCTATTTGCATTAAATATTATTCTACCTTCTACAAATAAATTAAGATATTAACTCGTGTGATTTGCATTCGTTCATATGTGACCTGCATTAGGAACATTTAGCATATTATTCATTACACATTAACTAATGATATCAATTATCACTATTTCCAAGAACAATTCTTTACCTTCAACCCCATGAAAAGGATGCATTGAAACACACCTGATGGCTTGCAGCAATTGCTGTATCATCATCATTGTCAATGGTAATGGATGGCTCACCGTTGAGCAATATGCTATCGGCATCGGATTCCATTAATTGTTCTAAATAGGCCCAGTCATCGTTATTCCACTCATTATCTTTCACTACTTCTGATGCTTGAATGGCCGGTTCCTCAACCGGTAGTTTATCATCATCAGCGGCAACATAGTGTTTTTGTAATGAAGGTTCCTTGCAATCAATAGATGTCTTACGCCTTGCTAGTTCAATTATCTCTTCCAAAGTTACGGTTTGTTTAGGAGTTGGTAGTGATGTCCTGAATACACTTCCCGAATTGTCGTTAGTAGCCAACATCGGTTCCGATTTTGTTCCGATTTCTGAAATTTTAATTTCTTTGGAGAGTAATCTAATCAATTCTAAAAATTTGTTAACCAATCTATAGAAGAGCCTGAAATTATCAACTCATTAAATTTCAAACAGAATTTGCTGACAGTTCCGTTCACCTTGTACAAAGAAGTAATTTTGCCGGCGTAAGAGGTTTCGCTTCGCCTTCAAAAAGTCAGCTGATGCCGAAACGGAAGGTGTCGAAGGTTCCTGATTTCGGCGATGTACCTGATGGCACGACCGATTACAATTAGCAGTGGTGCAGAAAGGTTGCAATTGCATGCGCATCGCCCTATACATCAAGACTATGCTACAACAATATAAGAAGAGCTGCTAGGCAACGCTAGGCCTCTGAAGCAATACATATGTCATTAACGTACTACAATTCATCCAATTTTACATGCCACTTCATCATGAAGCGACATTCTTTCTAAATATAGCAGGCTAGATTTGTTCAATAAGCATAGTGAGGATGAGTAACATTAATATAAAAATATTTTTTCATGCCTCGATCAACAAAGAAAATACCACCAAACAACTTATGAAAACAATCAATTTCGTGAAGTATAGACAAAACCAGAAAATCTGAACTCCACTTTACTTATCACCATAACTGTTCATTGTTAATTGACATCATTCGAACCTGCCTTATTTTTCCTCAAAAAAGACTTCGTAAGGAAAGATGAAGCAAGTCTTCAAATAGATCATTGGAATCATTTCGATTTCCGAAAGAAAGACAAATATTGGTTACTTCAAAAATTATCTTCATACAATCCTAACAACTTCCTATTTCGCATAGATCTAAAAAATAATCCCGTTTAGAAACGATCAGTATTATATCATATACATGACTTTTGGCTTTTGACCAGCAAACAACTGAAAAGTGCTGCCATTGCATTAGTCGATTTCTAATTAATTAGCCACAACAATCCCTAATACATATACCTGGCACCAGGTATGGCCATTCATCCTACTAGTATTGGTATCCCTAATGCTAGGCTTTTTTTCTC
This sequence comes from Acanthocheilonema viteae, assembly GCA_900537255.1. Classification (NCBI taxonomy): domain Eukaryota; kingdom Metazoa; phylum Nematoda; class Chromadorea; order Rhabditida; family Onchocercidae; genus Acanthocheilonema; species Acanthocheilonema viteae. The sequence continues at coordinate 35,970 of UPTC01000041.1, read as the reverse complement.
TTGGGGGACTAAAAAACTGTGAATGTATTAGCAAGGCCGCATTATAAATAATCTCTGTCCAGGAATCTGTTAAGAATTATTATGGGTGAGTTGTAAGTTGGAATGAGAGATACTGTTATGATGTTATGGAAGAATAACGGTAGTTGGAAATTTTTATAGCTTCTTTTTCTTTCATTTCCTGCTATCAAAATAACAGATTTAAAAATCAAGGGAATTTAAAAACAGAATTTAAAATCGATGAGCGGTAATGAGATTAGTACGGAGCGGAAATTGGAAATTATGCAGCTAGAAATGAATAGCTTTGTAATGCGATTAGAACCGCGAATGCGTGCTCGATTCAATGATTCACTTCGAAAGGTGCTCGTTGAAAGTTTATTGGATGGGACTGTGTTTGCGATTGTCGAATCACTCAGTGATTTGCAGCGCATGAATGAAACGTAAATTTTATTTTGCTGCTTAATTTAAAAAATGAAAAATTCATTAGGACCATTCAACTTTATCTCGTTTATTATTGATAGTCTTTCATGAAAGTGCATCTTTTTCTTTCCCTTTAAAACATCCTACACACTACAATATGGTCGATATGTGAGTCATAAAAGAATGTTGTTGAAATTACTTAGGCAACAGTTGATAAATCTTGAATCTATTCTTCATGTACTTCATGACTCATTCCAATATATAGACAGCTTTACAATGATCGTCAGCAACGACTGATGGAATTGCAGTGCGTTCCTGATTTGGATGAACAAATGAAGCAAATTGATATTAATATTGTCACGGAGCTCGACAAGGTATTTTCTTACTGCTATGATATTAAAATCATTTTTGTTCTCATCAAAGTTCCAACATCGTCCTTATATGTGAAAGAAATGGTAGAAAGTCATTGACTCTTTACAGATAGTAGCGCAACAACAAGATACGTTATGCCGTGCTGGTGTTCCAGCATTTCACATCACAACTAGTCCTCGAGAAATTGAATTGCAGATGGCAATTATTAGTTTTATTTTAACAGTACGTGCTAGACTTCCATGACAGCTCTTGATAATTTTGTTTCTTTCTCCTTTTTATTGTTAAATATAATGCTAATGAATTTTTAACTTAATAAACATTTGCTAATATTGAGTGCAAGCGTTGAGAGCTTATACACTGAAACAATTTCGATGCTAGTAAATTTGAAAATATTTTCTTTCTCTTTAAATAAACGACAAGTCGGACTTCATGTGATCCGTTAATGGATTCCCATTAAGCATAATAATATACGCTTTCAAATAAATTATCACAGTATCGTTATTATGTACATTATATCTGCTCTTATTTGTATACTTATCGAACGAAATTTACTTTTACAGTGACGACATTTTGTTAAAACACAAGATTTGACGCAATAATGGTTTTGTCGGATTGGTTTCAATTTATTTCTCAAACAAATATACTTTTTTCGAGTAAAGAGACTCTCCGATACACTGTATTACCTTTATCTAAATTACCTCTCGTTGAGAGATAATCTTTGAGCTTACATATGCAACTAAAGCTTCTGAGGAATTTATCAAAACGGTGAGTGGTTAAGCTCAAAATTACTTTGAGCTGTAATAGCGGTTATTGTTCTTGCGACGTGTTCTGGTCTACTATAGTTTATTGGTGGAATAGGACTTTTTTCGAGATGAGCTGTGGCATTCTTGTCTTTGGGGCCTGTGGTTTACTTTAGGATGTTATTGATTTCAAATTGGGTGGGAAAGTTGAAGATCTCTATGTATTATCATTGGGTTTACGGTCAACTTGGTGATTGCAGTGAAATCGAAAAGGGCAGTAGATTGGATACTATCGTTGGTAGCCGGGCATAGTTTTTCTTGCTGTTCATTATTTTAGGTTTGTTCCGGTTAGATTTCCTAATAAAATTGAGATTGATGATGAAAATTATGAGGACCTATGGCTATTGTCGCTTTTTACTTTCTCTTACTTTTTACTTTCAGTAATATTGCTCCATGGTTGTTATGTAGGCGTTTTCTAGAGTAATGTGAGTTATGTCAGTAATGTCAGCCGTCTTCCTCGTTCTTGGGTAGTTTTAGTTCATCCAGTTTAATTTCAGTCACACTATGGGTTTGATTGATAAACCAATCATTGTTGATGGAAAAGATCATCTTTTGGGACGACTGGCATCAGTTATCGCTAAGCAGCTTCTCCTCGGTCAGAAAATTGTTGTTGTGCGATGCGAGGATATCGCCATTTCTGGTAATTTTCATCGTTCCAAACTGAAGTTTATGAGTTTTTTGCGTAAACGATGTAACGTTAAACCGGCGCGTGGTCCCTATCACTTCCGTGCACCAAGTCGTATATTCTGGAGAACAGTCCGTGGCATGTTGCCACATAAAACACATCGCGGAAAGGCGGCGCTGCTTCGTTTGAAAGCATTCGATGGCATTCCGCAACCTTATGATCGAGTTAAACGACAAGTTCATCCCGCAGCTCTGCGGCATTTGGCGCTGAAACCGCGAAGGAAGTACTGCACAGGTATTTTTGTGATAATATTTTTGATAATATGACGATATACAATTTCTTTTGGTTCGCTTTCTTACATGCATTTTTGTAATTTTGAATATGTTTAGTCTGGAAATTTCAGAAAGGCTTAGGAATTAAAGCCATTTTCATAAGACCTTATTTTTTTTTTTTAATTTTCATAAGACCTTATTTTAATGTTAATGTAGTTAAGTCATTTCTTTTATTTAAAAATAGAAATATTAATGTTGTAACGTATATTTTGTTGCTATTCGAATTTTCTGCAAAACAATGAGAAGTCAGATAACCTGAACGGAAACCAGACTTATTTCTTGTTGAGCACGTAGCCATGCCGTACTTAGAAAACTTAACAGTGTGATCTAGTTTTCAAATGCCATGATCAACGGCAATACATTTTCAGTTGGACGTCTTGCACATGAGGTGGGTTGGCAGTACCGTGATGTGGTCGCAAAACTGGAAGCCAAAAGAAAAGTTAAAAGTGCTGCATTTTATGAGCATAAAAAGATGAAATCGAAGCTATTGGCACAGGCATTGAAATCAGATCTTGTTAAAAATTCATCTTATCAAAAGCTGATAGAATCTTATGGTTATCAGTAAATTTCTGTTTTGTTATTAATGAAATAAAATTTTTGTTGTTTGATAAACACTGCTTTTTTTTTTAAAATACAGAAAAGTCACTGTTATGATAATATTTCGCCACTGCGTTGCTGCAAAAAGTAATATATATTGGAGATGGCTTTGCTTTCTAGGATATGCAATGAATGTAAAAATAGTGAAGTGAGGAGAGGTGAGTGATTTAATGTGGTTTCATAACGCTTTCCAAGGATGTAAGTTTAGCAGTCGAGCTCTTTGGACATGCTAGCAGAGATTAGCAGATTATTGGATGAGAAGAAGTACGATATTATTGCGATTGAATGCGAAGATTTGAGCTCTCCCGCTTTTTTACAATTGTGCATTGTTGATTATGCGATGAAGAAGAACGTAAAGATTATCTATGTATCGGCAACACGAAGTATGCTAGCCTTTAAGTTCGTTAATTTCTTTGTCATATTCAGCAGTAGTGGGCAGTCATACGAAATGTTTTAAATTTATGGGAATATATCCGTAAAAAGCATTGTTCTCAATTTCAAATACCCTTTGGCTGTTGTCATTACCTTCCTCCTTATATTTAAACATTTTCAATGTTGAGAAGATGGAGCCATTTTCCATAAGTATTGTAGCCGGTCAGTCATGTCGAGATTTGCTTAAATAAGAACCGTACAGGTACTTAATGAAGATTATGTGTGTGGTATTTTAGTAACACTCTTGCAGTGGTTATGTCAATTACTGGGAAATCATCCTAAATAACAATCACTCTTTGCTCTGCTGGGTGAAGACTCATGTCTTTGTAAAGAATAATTTGTTTTCTGTATTTAACAGAATTTACCAACTGATGTTTACTAGGGTAATGGCAAGCAAAGTGATGATACGATTATCGGAAAAGCTGAAATTTTTGCCGGTGAACCAGTTTCTCCCTCATGGCTTTATTAAGGATGATGATGACACATTATTTGCTTGTCTTTTGGAGGTATCATATCTTTTGACATTTCTGAACTTCCCAGGATCTCTCAACATTGTTTTTATTCCGGCACTTTTTGGGCGGTTTGCTGTTAGCGTAATTTTTACAAAATTTTACTTTGTTATAGGATATCAACAGACATATTGAAGAAGGCGACAATGAAGTATTCATTATATTTGATAATTTTACAGTGTTTTGTGATTTTGCTAATGCTGCCTCACATATTCCCGGATTTATACGACGTCTGCAACAGCTCAGTAAGAATTTAGAAATCAAATTGGTAAGCTAAACCAATTTTTCATTACTACCAACTTTTTAAAACCTCTTCATCTCGCTGACCGTCATAAAATGCGGCTTTAATTTACATGTGCTCGTTTTAGATGATAACTTTCCAGTCGAAAGACCAAATTTCGAATATTATCCTCCATGAAAGTGATATTATTATAAGGATAAAACGTGTTGGAAATGGTTTTGCCAAAGATGTCACTGGGCAGGTGAATTCATAATCTTATATCTTATTATGTTCCTAAGTGATTAACTTGCATTCATCAATTTGTATTAAATAGAAGCATTAACGACTTCATTAGATCTTATAAAAAAATTTTCGAACCATTAAACAATAGCTTTCGTCTCAGTTACAATTTTGCAGTTGCACGTGATAGAGCGCAATGATAAAACGCCATACTCAGAAAACATTTTCAATTACCATCTGAGCGATCGATCCGCACGACTTTTTCTTCCCGGAATGTCAAGGCCGGAATTATGAACTCAGTGCTTTGAAATGAGTTTTAACTGCATTATCTTTTCGGATTATTGCACATACAGTAATAAGACTTGACAATATAATTAAGTTTTGTTCCCTGGTATCCAAACAAATCAAAAGTACTTCAGAAGAATTGGAAAAAATAAAAAACAAATCAACAGCAAGTCTGACTATCGAAAAATATAACAATCGCTTCATTGTCTTGACAATCATATTTTTTTAGAAATCACATAAATATGGGAGGATGGGTGCGCACTATGTTTAAACAGTGATTTAAAAAGTCTAATATCATAGGTCTCTTCGTTAAAGTGCATATCTTTTTAAAGGTTTTGTGAAAAAGCTACAGTGTATTAAAGTTTAGCTTGCAGGAAGCAAATAATAAATCGAAGAAGAAAGGTTTAGATCTCAAAGAAGCAGCAACTGTCTATTTTTCTGTTTTGATGTCTTTAGAAAGCCAGTAACAACGAAAATAGTCCGACTATATGGCTAAAGTAATAAGAATCAGCCCATACCGAAAGTGTATGTCTCCAGGAATACCCCGTTTCTGCTGTACTGTCATCAAATGCCATTCCGAGGTACACCAAATGTATGAGAGCTAGAATTCGAAACATCACATTGATGGCTAGCGTACTTAAAGCATTCTGAAACCATAACATCAATGCACAGATGCATGCATCCATGTAATTCTAACATTCTAACATTTTGTAATATTTTTAGTTTCTATTTTAATTTCCTTTCTACCAACAATAAACTACAAAAACAAATAATTTAAGACCTCTTTATATTTATGGTGACACTCTTTGCGACATTTCCTTGCACGAACACATGAGTCTATGCAACGACTCAATTTACTTCTCAGTTCTGCAAATTAATTTCGTTAAATCTACATAAAAATTCTTGATCTAAAATGTTAAAAAAAAACTAAACCAACTTGTCTCAGCATATGTGTAGAATCCCAGCGAAAGTAGCACTGCAGATAACTGGAAATTGATGCCCTAAAATCGAAATTTGTCGATAAGAAGTTGCACTTCAAAGCAGAAAATCTTGTGATAATCGAATTTTTGTGCGGAACTTTTGCGAGGATTTTCTAGAAAGAACGTCACAAGACTTTATTCAAACTCAAATATATTCCAAAAACTGAAATGAAACTTACATGAAAAAGAGAACTAACAACGTAAGTGATGAAAATTGCAACTGCAGAGCCATATTTTTTAATCTCCCCAAATATATCTGTAAAATAAAATCGCAGATTTCACTCAATTGAAAGATTGAAAATGAAGTTGAGAAAGATGAGACAAAAGTTTTGCTTACACTGATGTAAAAACCGATGCATAGGTATATTCCATGAAACAACAACGTCTACGAGAGAACGAGGCAGTTCGATATGAATCCAATCAGCGATAATACCAGAATCAATACCCGACAATAACGAAGTACCAGCGGAAAACCAGCTTACAAAATAATGACTAAATCGGAATGACTGAGCAACAAAGTATGCTCCAACGAAAGGCAATTCGACAAAACTGTCGGCAATGCAGGACGAATGGATAACAGCCAACAGTGACAGAACAATGTAGCTGAGAGCACGAAAACAATTAATGATTTCTACCTAAAATTGTCGATTATTTTTTATAAGCTCACATAACATTTCTCAGGATTTCCATCCTTTTCTTCGAAATAAATAAATACCTGACTTACTTTGAATTCCCTCAGGTATAACGAGTCTTGATACTGTTTGTAAGTAACCCATGGACCAAATAATACAGTTGAACTGTCAAACATGTAGGAGAGTAAGTGCAACAATGTGATATTGCCATTGAAGTCATTGGAAAGATCAAATGACAATGAAGTAATTTTCATTAACATAATCATCAGTATGCCGCGCATTGACATAAATTCTTTAGCTGTGAAGAAGTATTGCCTATAAAATCATTCGAATAACTATACAAAATACAGGAATATTACTAAACGAATGGATAAACAGAAATGGAACTACGTTTCAGATTTCAACGCATTCCCAAATATGAATAGAAAGGCAAAACATTATACAAAAAATGATGATAACTTGTTTGCTTGAAATCTCCTTAATTTGGAATCTACAAATCATTACACATATACAAATGAAACTCACCAAACTAGAAGCATACCGATCGAATACGGCAACATCACAAACTTAGTTTGCTTGTTAAAGAGAAATTTATAATATGGTAATATAACAGTGAACATAATATATGTACAAATTGGTAAGAAATTATTTTGGGTTCCTATTATAAACAGTCCAGAAGCTACGAAGGTTACATGTAGCGTGAGTTCCTTGACTATTCCTGAAATAGATAAATAGCTAAAAGATGAAATAATAAAAAACATACTATCGGGAAACCTAAAAGAATTAAAGAGAAAGTAACAAAAAAAGAACAATAGAAATAATGGTAAGTTAAATGAATTTGATAATAACCTCAAATTTAAATATTTGAACATAATTTTCCTAGGGGCTTTATATTAAAAGTGAACGTTTACCTTTTGCGTATAAAAATACAAGAAATCGTTTCAAAGCAGAAAAGAACAACAATTTCAGTATGGTACTGTGCAAAGAACCGAGCACACCTATGGGACACAGCTGCCATTCCTGAGTCATCTGTCCCTTAATATACATAAATTCCTCATTGGATAACTGCACAATCTCATCGTTGAACCATCTTCCTTCATCAGACATTGCTATAACTATCATCCAGCTGCAGTTTAATTTGCAAAATAATACTGGTTGCCACTTCTGAAGAAATGAATTGATCTAACAAAGGCTTTAAAACATCTTAAAGTGCCTCTCCATGATCCTCTCACCACTAACGCTGACTTATTGCAGTTCAAAGTGAATTATATAGATTCTTTTACTGTAAGCAATGAAACATAATGACTTAATAAGTCATTACACATTTAGAGTGAATCAATTAAAATTTAAAGTGACCAAAGCATATCTAAAATTGACCAATTTAAATTTGTTGCGAATCAATTTAAATTTAAATCAATTAAAGTGAACCGTTTAATGATGAGATAGGAATGGTTGGATGTGCTACGAATCGTACTGTTAACAAAAGAAAACAACAGAAATCAAATGATCCTTACTGATTGCGTAATTATAGATGGAAGTAGAAGAATGATTCTTGCTGATAGTTTTTCATCTTTCACATGCAAATATCATCTGAAACATGATTTCAATGATAATATACTAAACTCATCAGTTTGCTCAGTGCAATAATATATGTGATTGGCAAACAACTGTTTCAATATTGCATTAATATATGGGAAACGAAAAGTATGATATTGGGACAAAGAGTGTCAAGTTAACTTCGAAAAAGTATTTCTGGTCAATAAGCCGTTAAGAGGTAAGTTAATGATCCCGAATTTTAAGATATCCTCAGGTTTAAGTTAATGCCACCGATTAAGGAAAGAGTGTAAAGTGATGGCCATCAGTTGACTATAAACTACCGTTGAGAGGTGAATTGAAGTTTGGTTTGAGTGAGGAGGTTAAGGTTTGCTATCAGTGATTAATTTGCAGAGGATTAAATGATGCAGTAATGAGGAAATCAGAAACAGCATCTGGCTGTTTAGCTACAGCGGCAGCAGATATTGCATGCATAAATCCTCTTAGTGGCAGCGATCTCTGTCCTCTTCTTCAGGTACGGCAAATCTTTTTCTCTTTTTTTCTTTTGAGGCCTTCCATTTTCTGATCTTTGATGACTTTTTTTTGTTTAAGAATATGTATAGCTGTTTTATTATTTGTATAAATCTTTTTTAGCAATTCGGTACGGCGATGAGCAAAGCCCATTTTGATGATGCTCGAGGATTGATTGAATCATTTCGAGGAACACGGGTTCCAATATCAGCTAGTGCTGAAGATTCTCTTTGTCATTTACTCCTTTCCGCTTGCATTCAGGTTGTTTTATTAAACTTTTTGTAACAGTTAATGATTATTGGAAGGATGCATTTGTCGCATCTGAAAGTTTTGTATTTTAGATAGTAAAAGCGGAGAGCGCATATTATTCTCTGAATTTTATGGTACCGAAAGCCTTTTTTCGGCGAGAAAGCACTCTGCTGTTAACTTACACACAGATAAAGTAATATTTTTGTTCAATCTTTTTTTCCTCTAACGTTGTTTTCTCACTTTAAACATGAATGGACAGAACTTTTTTAAATAGAGAGTTTGAATATTGTTGAACACGAATTTGCGAACATCTTTTGACTTTTACTGGTTACTGGAGTGGTTAGTTTGAATTGCTTTATATTCAACATTATCTAGAAAATATCTCATGGATTTGAAATTCTTGTTATGGTCATAACAGCAATGCAATTCAGAGCCGAACTATGTCGTATGGATGATGTCATGGGAAATACTAAGATTTCAGCAGCGGAGGATATCAGACGACGGTTGATTGACTTTACCAGTGCTAGAGTTTCGATGATCAATGTTTACAATTCATTTCTTGTTGAAAGTAGCGTTTTGTCGAACTTTTATTTTATTCTATGACAAATACAATATAAAGATACAAAATTCAACCTTTTATTTGCAGTGTCTACATTTTGTATTATTTAGTAATTCAGTTATAAAAATCATTCAGATTTTGGTCTTCCAAGTGAACTGATAGCTTTGACGACAGTCCTTTCATCAGTCGAACATTTACTAATGCTTTTAATTAATCACGAGTCACTTACATCCTTATTTACCTTTGTCGCTAACGAAATAGTGGCAATGAAGCTACTTTTGGAGGTACAGCTAGCTCTGATACGATGTGAGGTTCTGTTTTTATCCAAGCTCTTAATTATTTTTATTAAAATTAAACTTTGGTCTAAATGGATCCATAGATTTTTGTAAGTGAGCATTTCTTACCGTAAGATTAACGTTTGGTTATTTGGAATTATTGGTCTCTGTATTTCAGTTTTTGCAATCATTGATTAAATTGAAGAACGCACATGCTCAGCTTCAAACATGGTTCAATTCCGTCGGTTATAAACATGTGCAAACTAAAGCAACAGTCAAGTTCTTCGGCTTCGGTAATGATTTTCATTTTAAAATTACATTTGTCAATTTTTTTGTTCAAATATTTATCTTGAAGCTGTAGAACTTCTTAGTACCGTTTTTTGTTAAGATTTTAACTTTACAATTTCAGGATCTCAAGTTCAGTGTTCTCCTTTGAGGCTATGTAGCTGGACCTATGAATTTTACATGTTATTATTGGCGAAATTCTCTCTATATTTTCATGATTCACTACAGCAGCAGTGCTCAGTAGGTGACTTTGATCATACAATTGGTACTATGAAATCACCGAATTTTGTTCAAATATTCGCTACATTTCAACGCAGGATGGAGCCATTATATATTCTTCTAATTGCTAATCGTTGCAGTGCTCCGGACATATCATCTTGTTTGTTTTACCGCTATTAGTTCGCCGTTTATTTTCACTGTTTTTTTTTTTTCGTTTCTTCCATTTTTATTTCTCCATAATTCTTGAAATAATCAATATTGGAAAATTTTGAACTAAAAAAACTTTGATTCCTAAGCTTTTAAAATTCTTGTCTTCGTAATTGCATTTAATACCCGTTTTGTCTCCTTTTTCTTGTTTATATTGTTTCAGATGTCTTCAGTGCAAAGTATTTATTTCACTTTTTTCCGTTATTTTGGAAATTAAAATAGTTCAAAAAAAAAAAATTCCAGTTGTTGGTTACGGCCGTGCTGCGGACCTCGATGATGGGGAAGGTGAACTGCGAAAAAAATTTTTAATTCTTTTAAAAATAGGTGGTGAAACGAAAGAAGTGGGTGTGTTGCTTCCGTCAATTTCCATACTTGTACAAGAAGCAGGTGCTAAAAAATCTGTAACAGATCGTATCACATACTGCTATGATCAGCTTATGTCCAGGGTACGACTTTCTATTTTTCGTGTTGTGTGTTGATGAACAGAAATAGAAATTTGCATAAGTTTTCTAAATGCAGAAATAAATTCAAGGTTCAACAAAGACAGAAAAAGAGATAAATTTTGGGAAAATTTCTCCTCGGTCTTTTTCAGTGAGATTGGGTAAATTGAATGAATAACCGCAAGAGACATGTAGAGTTGTAATGATACAGTTTTAGATTGGCAAACATGGATGGTTCTTTAGAAAAACAGAAAAGTACTTTCCAACTGTTTACATTTTCAAAGCTGTTAATTTACCAAGATTGCAAATGTTATGGTATTTTTTTCATTCCAGAGTTTCTTCGTAATGCCGGTAGAATATTATTTATATATAACAATTGTTTTTGATCGAAAAGTTAGCGAACGTGATAACACGGTGGTTAATTTTCTGCTGAACAATTGCAATCAGTTGCGATGTGCTAAAATTTGCCAAAGTTGGCGAAAATTTTCAACGTAGTCTATTTTGATTGGAAGTTTTATTATTTTGTTCCTATTGTTATCATCCTTATTGTTACAAAAAGTTTTAGCTTTGCTACGTACATCTGCGGTTATATGATAAACAACTCACTACCTCTTTCTCTGATATATTTAAGCAAATACGGATACTTCTCGAGATATTTTTAGAGTATTATTTAACCTTCTTCAGTTATATCTTTCTAAAGGAAACGTAATTTCAGAAAATTTTATCCAACTATTTTTAATCAGAAACTATTGCGCTTTGTTTAAAGCACAAATAATCTCTATTACATCCGAGAGTGCATATATAATTACAAATAATGTTTTAATAATTACATATATAACGTCCTTGAATTTTTATATCTCAGAGTGGTAAATGCCACGTTTCAATTTTCAGTCATGTAGAATAAAGAATGAGTTGACTGCTTTCTTGCTTCAATAGGATAACTTCATATTACAAACAAAATATGATTTCCCATCACTGGCTCTTGACCAATAAATGCTGTTACTACGAGTAGTAGTTTTAAAAAATCCATGTGAATCTATGATATTGGTAGTGACAATTTTAAGAAGTTAGTGATGTTTACATGAAGCAGATTTGCTATAAAAGATCTCGCACTGGAATGCCTTTATAGCAAATCTGCCTCATCATCATATCCATCACTATCATTTTATTCCGTTCACATGCAAGAAAAAAATGGCTTTTCCTATTAGTCTATGAATAATGTGATATTTGTATAACCTTCCTATACAGTGATTGCTCATTTATTTTTTTAAACTACACTTTGCATTTCAATGGAAATTTTTTTAAAGCAATATTGCTTTTGTGTTCCATTTCTAACTTGAAAAAAATGAATTGGATGCAAGGTAATTCAAACTTTAGTTTTTGCAAGAATTCACTAAGATCCCAGCGTAGTGGTGACACTGTGCAAGAAGGATGTGACTACGACGTTGTTCACTGTTTCTTTTATTCTACTTAACTTTTGTTCTTTCAAACACAGTAACATTCATTTCATGTCGTTATTATTCGAAAATATATTATGTGAAGTTTCCTGATCAAGTTTCTTCAGCTGGCTGAGTAGCTTTCAAAATGGATAAGAAAAGAGATGAGTCTAATGCACAGAAGAAATTCAAAATCGAGCTTCTAATATCTATTGTTTTATTGAGTTTATGAAGTTCATCTGAGCTGGAATATAAAGTACAGTAGCTTGAAGTAGTTATGAAAAGGATCATTAAATATTTGACGATCTCTACTTGAGCTTTGAAATGAGGAATATAGCACGTCGTCACAAGGAAACGCACGTTTTGATCAACTAATCAATGTCGGTAATTAATGACAAATGATAACTTGATTCAGCAATTAGGGTTGAAAAGATTTGTCATTATGAATAGATGCAGAAATTATGCGTTCTTCATTGAAATAAAATTAAAAGCTCATATTTTGCATGTACATTAGGATTGATCTCACAGAAGGTCCCTTCTTTTTTTTCATTAAGATTTAAAAAACTAAATCAATTAATGACGGTCGTTAATTGAGTGCCCATCGCTTATGTACCCTAAGCTCAAAGTCCCCTTATTTCTCTCTCGGACGGAACATATAATGAACGAGACACTGCAATGGCAAGCTGTTGGTACTTCAATAGCATGCTTGTTGTCTGTAGGTCTCATTAGTGACACTAACGACAATGCTTCACTTTTTATCGGTATCAAAGCATGTCTATCTATGCAGACGTGACAAATCAAACGTCCTCAATATCATTGAATATCGTTGAAGAAGCATGAAGCATGCAAGTGTAAACGCATACGTGGCATGCATGGTTCATGCAGCTGCAGTGTCATTTAACATACCATTGTTTCTTGCTTGCAAAGTAAAAGGAGAAGAAAGGGAATGACAGGTAAAACAGGTATGACGGCGATGTCATTCGTGAATTAAGCGATTCGGAGCTGTTACTCGCACTTATCATACCGGGTAACGATAGTGCCGTTACAGGAGACAGGCCCATACAATCAACTTGTCACCTCTCCTCACATATACCCTTCCACTCTCATCTTCATTTTCTCCTACATTTTTTTTCCTCTCTGGGTCTCTCCTCCTCCCCTTCTATATACATATGTTCGTATCTCCTAATATGTCTGCACTTCTATCATATTCTCCATCGATTCGTCAACATGTCGTCCATAAACTCTCTCTCTATCCCTGCCGACTATTACATACAGACGGACACACATACACACAGATAGACACAGTCATAATGCTATCGATTCACAACGCTATGCTTTGTTAACTGTAAGATTAAATCGTTGCTACTACAATAAGAATCCATTACTATCCTCACCATTTCGATTTTATTGCCTACTACTCTCTATGATTTAACTTATTGTAGTCGCACTTATTTGCAAGTTGAACAGGATCGCTTACTTATTGTTGCTGATTGAGAGATGGCGTTGCCTTGGCTACTGCGTACCAGGCAGTGAACATTGAAAGATGTTCACTTCAGACTCAATTATTATAACGAATAACTAATAACATTTGATTGATTAATTAATCAAATGTCATCATTAACTTCATGCGGAATAGTAAATATCATTTCATTCCTTTACTCCTTCTTTTCTCATCAATTAGACAGAGAGCCTCCTATTTTAATTCATTTTATTTCTGCATAATATTTCATAAAAAGTTTGTATTTATCACTTAGCTAACAGCTCTCCATCAACCATTTTTTGCAAAAAAAAAGAAGGATTATAAGGGATGCAATATTTGAAACGGGGAAGTTAACCTGTAATATTAATGATTAATTGATGTTTGTTAATTTTGTCCGCTAATTGGCAACATCTTAAATTATTGCTCTCTATAAATAGTCAAAGTAATAAGCTGTTAAGTAATGACGCTTAAAATCCATCATAGCCATTCAAAGATTTATTGCTTTATCCATCTTTAAATCATGAAAGCAATATCGTATTTTTTCATAATTTATTTGTGGATAAAATTTAAAACGAAAGCTTTTTCAATTATGGCTTGCACTTGGCAGAAAATTGAATTATCTGCTTGTATTTCTTCTCCTGCATACATTATATTAATTTACAACTCTTTTTTACTAAGTTGAAATGAGAAGAAGAAATGAAGAAATTCAACTCTTGACATAATGTTGTCAATGCTGTTAAGAATTTTTTTCTCATCTGACATTAAAATTCGATATGCCTTCATTAGTTTGCTCACATTATACTTATCTAAAATATCTGTTAAAAGCTTTTAACTGATCTTTTTTTATCACAAACTACAGTGATTGGTTTAGGGAAGTATTAAGTAGAAAAAAAAAATGATTCGAAAATTTACACTCATCACTAAAAACCTGCCAACCGATAAATTGTGCGATGTTAAATCCATTTTCTGTCAATGAACATCATACAAGGCATACTTACTTGCATTCTTTTAATTCCTTCCAATTTTTTACAGTACAAATTTTCGATTTAAATCTATCCTTTCTATCTTTTTTATTAATTTCACTTTGCAGAACAGAGGCATTTCTCTAAATCCTTTCTAACCGTGTTTATAATTTTTTTTTAACAAGTATAAAGGATAAAATATCTAGACTACTTAGCGTTTTTTTTTTTCGGGAATTAAACTAATCGCTCAATCTGTATGGCAAGGAAGAGATTAGACCAACGGATCAGGACAAAACAAATGGGAGCTAATCGAAATGATAAGAAACTATTATAAGCTTTTTGAAAACAATCTCAAAAAATGGCCAAATAGTTCATGAGAAATGGACAAAATTTGAGCCAAAAGAAAAAGAAGAAGAAATTGCTATTTATTAAGAAAAGGAACGATTTTCTGAGATTTATAATATTCAAATGATAATAAATTCAAAAATAAGCAGAAGTCTAAGAATTGTCCGTTCATTCTTTTCTCATTTCCTTTCAGACAATTTCACTCTTCTTTGTCTGTTTGATTGAAGTTTCTTTTTTTTCAACATTTCCATTTTTTACAGTACTGTACTATCCGTTTGTCATTAATATCAGTAGAAGAAGAAAAAGCAATTCTTTAACATTTTTAAATCAAATCAAAAGAAACCTTTTTAAAAACATCGATACCTAACTCATATCATACATTAGATGTCACTTGCTTAGTTATGCTTCTTTTAATATTGCTGCATGGTTTTTCATCTTTCTTTTACTCATACTATTGTTAACTTATTATCCCGGGAAAACATAGCTTTTTAAATTTTATATTTCTTTCAAATATTATTAAAAGCTTGCTTCAGTATGGCCAAAGCTTTTTTAGCAAGCATTATTTCAAGGACGCCATTTGTCATGTTAAATGATTGCCCGCTGTCAGTTGGGAAATTCACTATAAATGTGTAATACTGAGACTGATAAATTAAATTGATAAGGTGTTTTAACCTTTGATTGTTTTATGTGCAAATAACTAAACTTGCACTTTAAAATATTATTAAATGGCTTATGCTATCAATACTGATCCTTATGGATGCTCCTGAGCTACTTATACCACTTTTTAATGCATTTTTAATTTTTCAATTTCTTCACATGATTTTGCACTTTTTCAATTTATAATGAGAATAATCACCGGTTTAAAACTGTTCGGCAAAACTCCAGTATTTTATATTTAAGGAAAGTTAATGAGAGGAAATGAACCAGTCGTTAAAGAAAAATTATGTTAATTAGTGCAATTGAAACGTCATGTAGTGGTGTTACATCTGTAATTCTGATGTAAAAAGAACACTTATCAATAGATCCGTCAATGTTTACTCTTAAAAGTTAGAAGATGAGATTGATAAATATCTTTAATAAACATTGCGTTTACATTTTATGAGCAAATTTTCTTTGAAAAAGATAGAAAATAAGCTAATTATTGTATGGTGATTCTTTTATGGCTATCATTTTTCTTGTTTTCATTTAAAAGGACAGTCAAATTTCCTTTATATATCGTCTAATAGCAGTTATTATTGAATTTTAATATTTTCATCTTAAATCCTTTTACCTTTTCTGTATGAATATTCTTAATTTTTCATTTACAATTTGCTATTTTTCTCCTCAAATTATTTAAATATTCCATTTTTTTTCTTCCTTTTTTTCCAAACTTAACTCTCCGTTTCCTTTCCACTTTAATATAAATATTGATTTTATCCATGAAAAGGAATTTTTTTCATAAGAAAAGAGCAAAATCTGAAGATAAGTTGCTGTTTTGATAACTTGCAGTTCATCCATTTGCTTCATCACGGACTCATTCATTTTTTCTCATGTTTTAATCCAGCATATTGTGCTCGCAACACATATTGATGGAATATCCTTAACTTATCATTCAAATGATCTTCACTTCCATTATATTTTCGTTCCTCAAAATCCTCCTCTCATTTTTTATCGTTAAATGACATACGCGTGTAATGCATGCAACTTTTTGATTTGATTTATTAACTTCGTAATTGTGTACATCAAGTTTAAATTTATTTTTTTTCTCATTTTTCTTAAATGAAAATGGGAAGATGTGCTGATTGAAATGGTTAGGAAATTGTTTTCTCTCATTCATTTATTTCTTGCACAATTTTGATATAGGGTAAGGAAATTAAAGACAAGAACATATGTTCAATTTTCTTCTATATGTTTATTTCAACATTTTATCAGAATTTAATTAAATCACAAAAGAACATGAAGTGTCTTATTATTTAACTCGCTTATAAGAGCGGCATTGTGGTCAGTGGGCTGAACAAGAAAAATGCGCATTTTAATTATTTACCATCTGCTTGGCGAACATTATGTGAAAACATTATTCTTTATGAGTAGAGCAGTGCTACTGAAGCATTAATGAGTGTCGACATAAAAAAGATGAGATTGAATGCAAATCTCCCAAACAAAAGTTAATCCCTTATTCATAGTGCTCTTAGATTTTGCATTTCTCATCCTGCTTTAATTTTATCTCCAATGATTTTTAAGTTAATCCATTCACGGTTCATAGTAATCAAGGCTTCAATGAACTTTAAGCACTCTGAAATGGAAATACAAATATTAGAAAAAAAAAGTAATTGATGGATTAATTTTGAAAGATCTTGAAATCTGTACCATCTTGATAAATAGCAATGGATAAGGATGTATTCCATCTTTTTATATCGTTATTCTTATCACTAATTTTTATTTTATGATTTATGGGGTTTTTTTAATTCACTAATCACTAACTGACCAAAGTTATATGTTCTGCGATCAGAATAATGTATACATATCGATCGAGAAAATAAAATTGTGTCATCGGATTGATGACAGAAAATGAAATCATGCAAAGCAATGAAATGTTTGAATGAAAATCCAATGCGCAAGAAATTTTTTTACAAAAATATATCAGGTTATTTTACACGAAATTTCCTATATTCTAAGAGAGAAGATGTGGTCATTATAAAACAAACTCAATTTGTGTTCTTCCATTTAGTTATTATGTAAATTATCACTTCCTTAGTAACTGTTATAATGAATATCGGGACAAATTCTTAATTTTAGCTAATATGTGGAAAAAGCAATATTGAACCCCTTGCTTTTATTGCTAATTAATTATTCATTCACTAATGAATTCAAATGCTTTGGAGACCCATATGTTTGCATTTTTTTTTTTAAATAAGACTGTCCGTTTTATGGTTATTCAAAGAGGTAATTTTGTAATTTAGTTCTCCGTTTATAAAATATTCAAAATTATAGATTATGTAATTATCTGCTTCCTTTCCATATTTTAAGTAAAAAACACTTAAAAACATGTTCAAGCATGAGCACTGTATAAATATCGCAGTTGAAAATGGGATCTTTACTTAGCTACTGAGAAATTTCAATTCCAGGATTATCAGTTGTGGAATGATATTTTCATCTTAAAAAAATATTTTTTGGTTTGTCAATGACCGATATTTACTGTTAGACATTCATGTTGGAATCATAAAATAGTTAGTATAAAAATTAAGTGATAGAATGAGTGATGAACTATTCATAGTTGATGAGCACTTCTCTACTGATAACTTGCAATTTTTTTATCGTAATTTCTCAAAATTTTAAAAAAATTTACGGAAGTGGTTTTTTATAATAATCATTTTTCACATTCTCAACTTGAATTCATCATAAAATCAAATTTATATTGAAAAATTTATTTGAAAAAGTGGTAATATTCCTCCATTATTAGTATTGTAGTTTGAAAAAATATTATATTTCGCATTCAATTTATTAAATGTATGAAGCGCAATAATGATTGTATTTATTGCAACTGTTTGATAAATGTTTTTTAAGCAAACTGAATGAAGGAGAAGATCAAAGTTTGTATGGATGAGGAAATAAATAATATATTGAAGATATAATCAGAATTTCACACATTCATCACACAAATCCATAAATATATCCGATATTAATATAATAGTAAAAGATAAAGTTAGCGTTAGCGTTTCTCATTCCTGAAACGCCTAATTTAAATAACATCACTTCACACCCTTAAGTCATTCATAATTATACAGCTTCATTTTGAAATCAAAAATTTAAATAACTGGAAGGATGAAATTAAGCTAGGATTAACACAGAGAAATAATTCCTTGATTTATCTGAAAATTTATTTCATGCTATTCACAAAGCTCATATGTTTTTCATCTTGTCGGATGTGAACGACTATAATAATTCTATTACTATAATAATTCTATTACTGTTTATACAGTTGTAAATTTTGAGCAAAGTTTTACTTTCTTGCTAATAAAGTTGACCGTACTTTCAGTGATGACAGAAAAAGGTGTTGCAGTCTTTAAAAGGAAGAACTAATAAGGATAAGGAGAAAGGAAATAGAAATTAAACAAACTGAATTCGAAGCAAGGTAGACTGAAATTTTGTTATCTTTGTGATATCCTTGATCATCTCACTAACAAAAAGTACCGGGAAGGAAGCGGGAAATGAAGAGATTGGAAAAGTAACCGTTCTGTTTTCGAGGAATAAACATATTCAAACAGAGTACGATTTATAAAATTGTATTTTTTTTTTGACCTCACTTAAATGATACTAAAATATGAAAATGAATGCTTGATATTATATAATTGTGCGATCAGGTCATCTTCAAAGGTCACTCATTCCGTTGCAATTTATTTTCTTTGCACATTTATCAGAAGTCTATGGTCGAGGGAATAAGAATAGAAATGAGACAATGAGGTGCTCTATTTGAAGAATCCGAACAAAACCAAGAGTTTCCATCTCTTTTCCTATCCTTACTGTTTACATTTCTACATCTTTTCATTCTTAATGAAGCGTTCATTTTAAAAATTTCGCTTTTGTCAGAGGTATTTTCAATTTTCGATTTTTCTTCCACCAAGAAATTTCCACTTTTGCCTTTTTTTCCCTTCATACATTAATATTTGATATTTGTTGTCACCGTATTTGTTTCATTATTAACTTGTTTACTAAGTGGGTCAGGAGTTTATTAAAACCTGAATATGTAGTGACTCATAGTCTGTTTGCAAAAATTTTTGATATTCCAGTGAACTCAATAGTTTAAAATTGAATCAAACTTCTGTAGGATGTGAAATGCAACAGTTTCAAATGTCATTCTTTTCTCTTTCCAATTATTTTAGCTGCAGCACTAGAAAATATAGAAGAAGTCGGAATATATTGTAATTGTAATAACGATTTGAATAACTTATTCACAATATATATTTTTATTGAAAATTACTCTTTTATATAGAATTTTCCAATGAAAATTGAATGACCCGCATTCATTTAGACATCTTTTGTGCATTATATGTTTATTTCGATCCGATATTAAAAGTAGAATCGGAAATTCGTATTTGTACCTCTCTTTTTATACATGCATTTACAGTATTTTTTAATTAATTTTTTCCGATCATTTCCGCTTTAAAATTTCATTTTATTTTTTGGCATTCTTTTATTTCATTTTTTTTTTCTTCAGGAGAGGAATTGCTCATTCAGCTAACAAGAGAGCAAAGTAATTAGGAAGAGAATAATCGAATTTCATACATCAACAGTGATTTACTATTAGCAACTTTAAAAAAGGCGTTAAAAAATGCCATTTTTGTGTTTGCCTTTTTTTGCCTGCAACAGGCAAATGGACATGTTGGATCGCCGACAATGTAATCTTCAATCGATACCGCATGATATCGATCGGAATGCTCGAACACTGGAAGAAATGTATTTGGATTGCAATCACATCAAAGATCTCGACAAGGTTTCAATTTCTTTTTTACTCCCGTAATGTAAATGAATGTGGAAATTCAATCTAATATGCTATATCGTACACATGCTAAACATAACAATCGTGCTAATCGTCCAAAAAAAAGGCTTTTTTTATTTTTACTTACGTGTGACGATCACTTGAAGCATCGTTTGTTCCGATCTCTAGTAATCTTTTAGTAACAGCAAAAATAGAAAGTCTTTTTTTCGACGATTAGTACGACTTGTTTAATGTTTTATAGTGCACTACTTTTTTTTTGTTCATTAATCTTTTTTCGTTATCAGTATGATACCGTAAACAAAAAGTCAAGGTTGTACGGTCTTGTTATCTGGCAAGTTGCTCTTATTTACTCCTCATCTTCTTAGAAAACAGTACTATGGATTTGCAAAGGAATGTCAAGGTCAAACAAAAAATATGACTTTTTAATTCCATTTCTCAAAAAATATGAATATTCTGAGAGTTGAAATTAAAGAAATAGAAAATATGAATTTTCTGAGAGATGGAATTAAAAAGTCACGTTTCTTTGAAATTAAAAGTGGAATTTTGAAAATGGAACTAAAAATGATGAAATTTTGCTGGCATTTTTTATCAATTCATAGCCAATTCAACATAATTAAAATGATTAATTTTGTAGCCATTATTTCGATGCCGAAAATTGAAAATTCTAAGCTTGAGTGAAAATGAAGTTATTCGTTTACCCTCGGACATTGCTCACCTTACTTATTTGGAGGAGCTCAATCTGAAAGGAAACGGTAAGTGCCAATGACAGCATTCTCAGAAAGTTTTTAGAAATTTTTTTTTTTTTTAAAATAAGACGATATGAAGCAAGTAGAAGTTATAAGAAGAGTGAAAAATATTTGGTAAATTGTCTTCTAATAACATTTTTTTCAATCTTTTTCTTTGTAATCAATCCTATCCAAAAAAAAAAACAAAATAAATTTTTTAGCTGTCTTAAAATTATAATTCTGCAGATGTTTCTGATCTTCCGGAAGAAATAAAAAATTGTATTCAGTTGAAGATTCTTGATCTTAGCTCGAATCCTATCACAAGGTTAGTAATTTATCGATCCTTTCGTCTAATTCTGTTTCATTAATTAATACTATTTATCTGTTATTAAATTAGTGTTACATTAAAGAAATTGACTTTTTTTTGCTCTTATACAAATTATTTAAAATTTTATCCGAAATTGGCAAAATAAAGAAAATTGTTAGGTCCTGAAAATTACCAGGCAAGAAATTATCAGATTAATGTTTTTGACAATATGGCCATGAAATACAAAAAACGTTGAACTCATTTTTTTTAGGCTACCACCAACAATAACTCAACTAACATCAATGACAAGCCTTGGCTTAAATGACATTTCACTGACTCAAATGCCTCATGATATTGGCCAGCTGCGGAATCTGCGATCCCTGGAAGTTCGTGAAAATTTATTGCGAACAATACCTCCATCGATTAGTCAATTAAACCAGTTACGAAGGCTAGACCTTGGACATAATGAACTTGATGATTTGGTTAGTTTTTTCGTCTCTTCAAGTCTATCACTATGTTCTACCATAACCAAAAGGTTTACGTTCGGCTGTCATATATTTGACAGGTTCGAGGCATTTTCTTGAGTGGCTTCATTCAAACTTTGTTTTTTTATCATTTCAGCCAAACGAAATAGGTATGTTGGAGAATTTGGAAGAATTATATGTGGATCAGAATGATTTGGAAGCTCTTCCCGAATCGATTGTTCAGTGCCGTTCATTAGAACAATTAGATGTTTCCGAAAATAAGTTAATGGTGTTACCGGATGAGATTGGAGATTTGGAAAAGCTAGACGATCTTACTATTGCTCAGAATTGTCTTCAAGTGCTGCCAAGTTCGATTGGCAAGTTCTTAAAATGTTTTTTCAGATTTTTAGGAATCACTGTTAAGAAAAAGCTTCTGATTGTTTGCTTTTATCGATATTGTTTCGTTGGAGAAATCCATTGATATATTTTTCATTATCATTTGACTGATGTACGCTTTAAAGAATTATTTTTATGACATCCATAGTTTGTTGTAAAAAGTTGTCTCACAGTAATCATTTGTAATTATTGTCACTTGAAGCTTCTATGCTAAGAATAATACTTATATTCTCTTATTACAGGACGCTTGAAAAGACTGTCTATGTTGAAAGCAGATCGTAACGCAATTACGCAATTAACACCTGCAATTGGTAGCTGTCATGCACTAACAGAAATCTATTTAACTGAGAATTTGCTCACAGTAAGTGTCTTCTATTTTAGATATCTACGATGAAAGGTAAGTCCGATTCATGAATACCTTATTCCATGAAAATTGATTATGAAATTAGCTCCAAACAATCAAATCCTTAAAATTGTAAATTTAAAAATAACTAGTAAATGTAACAGGAACTTTCAAGTTCCTTTTATGGTAAAATAATGAAGTTTACACTTAAAAATTTAATGAATTTTCAGGAAATTCCTAGTTCAGTGGGTAATTTGAAAAACTTGCGGACACTCAATTTGGATAAGAATCAATTAAAGGAACTCCCTCCTACGGTTAGTCCTACCATACTTTTTGCGACAGAATTGATTTTGTTGCTTTTTTATTGTTACATTTTGCATTTTGCTTTTTTCTTTCCATTGTAAAAAATGTGGTTCAGTGAGCTGATTTTAAGATTCATCTGACAGGCAATCAAATGATGTCATAAAGAACTCATTTTCTACCGTTAGAAATAGTTGTTTTCAGATTGGTGGTTGTACCTCGTTGTCAGTTCTTTCGCTTCGTGATAATTTAATAGAGCAACTTCCACTTGAAATTGGACGACTTGAAAACTTGCGAGTATTGGATGTTTGCAACAATCGTCTGAATTATTTACCGTTTACAGTAAATGTTCTTTTCAAGTTAAGAGCTTTGTGGCTGTCTGAGAATCAGGTGAGGATCACTTTTTATATACAACTTCTGAAATCATACGGTTGAGTTTTTTAGAATAATTTTTTGCACCATTAGTTTTCCGAGATGTCATTTATTAATCTATCTTTCAGACATTTGTATTTATTCACATGTTTAAATATTTGTAATTGAATCCTCTACTTATTTAAGAAGCATTTTTGTTTGTCTTATTATTATTATTATTTTAGTCGCAAGCAATGTTGAAATTGCAAACGGAGCAAGATCCAAGGACAGGAATCAAAGTTCTAACATGTTATCTCTTGCCACAAAGCAATTCGCAACACGGTATTTGAAATTTCCTTACTTTTGATTTTCTTTGTTCTCCGAACGACCTACTAAATAGATGATAAATTGTTTCACTATTGAATTGTTATATTGCAGTAGAACGTGCTCCACCAAACCGTTCGTTTATCGGTGGTCCCAAAGTACACTTTGGTAGCGATCTGGAAGAAACGCATGAAGATGATGAGAATGAAATAGGGCAGTTTTCACGACACGATACTCCTCATCCAAAGCCGCACTCCCACACAGCGAAGTTCAAAAAGCAGTCCATTGATGGTCATATAATTCATCATGATGATGATGTAAGTAGCACATCTTAGATTTTTCCATGGACTGATGCGCTCTGTGCTGACTATCCAAGTTCTTATTGCCTTTTTTTGTAGAAGTTGCGGTGAGTGAGTAACTGCGTACTAGTTTAAGTAATTTGACTATGTGTTTCCTAGGTTTAAAGGTAAGTTACAAATTTTAGGGAACTTGAACGCTCTTTTTTTCAGGAATTATAGCAGTACGTTTATTTACAGAACCCATCTAAGGTTTGCGCACGCCATTTTCCCTAGCGAGAAGTTTTGTTGCTTACTGTTTTTTTGCCAGCTTTCGTGCCTTTATGCTTGAAGAAATTTATAGGAATTTTTTCCATTTAACTTCTTTACAACATAACGAATGAGTCAATAAATACGAGATAATTTCAATAATTTTATTTTCATTCTATGCTAATTTATTGATTTTATCTAGGAGACGCGCTAAACTTAAATGATCTTCCTGTTGATATGATTTATTTACTGATTTTAATGTGATAAAATAGAGTGAGATTATATATTTGCATGTTATTAGTGTCTTATTAACTCAATCTGTAATTTTCAACAAATTGCAATTTGAACTGATAATGATAACTTGTGCTCCCTTTTGCAGCAGTCCGCAAAACCACCGATATTGACGTTGAATTCTGGCCGAAAGCGTGGTCCTGATGAAGGTTCACCTCGTCCAATGTCTCCAACTGCACCAACAGCTACTCAAATTGCTTCACTTCGAAGTGCATTGAAGCATCCGCCTGTACTACCATCAGCTGCTAATTTTGAACACAATGTAAGCTTCCACTTTTTTTATGTTCCATCGTTTGATTTACATTTGCATTTATAGAGTAAGGAGATGACTTATCGGGTCTATCATGGCCCTTTTTGATATTCTTGAAGTTATTTTTATTATGCTGCATTGAAACGAATCAAAATTGAAAATTTTCATGCACTTATTCCATCTGATTAAAATCTAGTGTTTCACTTTGATTTATGCTATTACCAAAATGTTATAGAATTCACAAATCTCAACGAAAATTGATTTACAGTTGTAATTGATTGACTGATCAGTATGTTTTTGATCATATTGTAGATATTTATTATTTCAACAAAAACTATCATCTGATCATCGAATCCTTTTTTAACTAAACCTAAAATCAGATATCAGATTTCAAGTTTAAGAGATGCTGACATCTCGTTAGAAAGTTTCAACCATAACATTATCTATCTCTTCCAGTAAAATGATATTATTAATGAATTTTTGTGAAGCAGAATGAAATACTAGTTTCCTGTTGCTTGTATCGGAAAATATAGAATAGAAAATGTTTCAAATCAACGTTTATAATTAATTCTAATAAAACATGACGGAGATTTTTGTTGATTCAAAGCATGCGATATTTATTCATAGAAATTATGGTGATTATTTTGTTCTTTTATCTCTTACATCCTTTTGTATATTCGGGTTCTTTGATATGCCAAACAATTATTTAAGAATATTCCATAAGCAAACAGATGATGCATGGGTTTAACTTCTCACTTGGTTTTTTGATACAATTCTTGGTTCTTAAAAAGATAATCATTTGTAATATTTCTTGAGAATCTGGTGGAAATATTTAATGTAAATTAAACAAGAATTTCATAATTTTTAATTGTAATCGAAGCAGTAGGGCACCAGACCATTTCAACTATTTTTAGCAATGCAAATTTTCTAGTAAAAAATTCTATGCATTAGATGCTTTTTTATCAATCGCTGAAAAATTCACAAAACTCACGAAAGCCCTCTTTGAAGATCGTTTATTGCACTAATATAATGCCTTTGCTTTATTGAAATATTATGTCATTAGAAATTTCTTCTTGGAATCGTATGCCAATCGATATTTTGATATAGACTTTATTAGAATTTGAAAAATCTTTAAATCTTAATTGAAAAAGACGCGTATTCCTGGCATGCTCATGTTTTTTTTAATGCATGTTATTATAAATATTATTAGTGTAGTCTATTTGATTTCATACGATATTTTCAGATTGAACGCATAATAGATCAAAAGCAAAAGTTATCACCAGGTGTTGAAATATTAAATATAAAAATTCATCGTGACGCAAATGGAGGCCTTGGCTTGTCCATTGCTGGTGGTTTAGAATCAACACCTTATAAGGTTAGTTTGAGAAAATTATTGCTTGTAAAAATTTTTGCTACAAAATTTGAAAAATATAAAAAT
>UPTC01000040.1:52904-91992 GCA_900537255.1 Acanthocheilonema viteae | reverse complement strand
TAATAAATAACATCTTTTCAGTAGCTATCATCATGAAATCAAATTAATCATTTGTATAAACTCAAACAATGGAGAGGATAAAGTTTGTAGTAAATATGATTTCATTGCAAAATATGATACAATACCAACGTGAAGATGAAAGAAATGAAATGATTAGTGAAAATTCAATGTGGAAATAAAATTATTACTAATAATCTTTTTGTTTTCTTAGATTATTGAAAAATTTTGCATAATGAAAGGATTTTGATAATAAAATCACTGCATGTCAATAATGAATTAGTATTCATGAGAAATTTGAAACTGTTTATATTTTTTTTAAACATCAAAAAAGTTTCGTCAACCAGCTTCCTCTTCATTTTTAGCAATTTGTGCATAAATTTGTTCTTTGATGATCGCTTGTAATTTAGGATAGCTCAAAGTGATAGATGGAGGAACAGAAGGATAAATTGAAGACGAGTGAGCATCATTTCATTTCCTTCGAGCATTCAAATAATATAATTACCGGATGGACAACTTGACATTGCATTATTGTTGCCGATTGCTTACAAATACAAATGCAGCGTTTGGCATAAAAATTATGGGTTTACTATAATTATTATCCGTTGAATTTGCCGAAATTTAATAAAACTTCTTATTTGATTATGGTGAAATTTTGTTTCAATTAAGGCAACAACACACAATGGTGCTTTCTGAAGGAACAAATAATGTATTAACTTTGTAATAGCTGCAACGAAAATCAAAAATGATATCAGAAAATGATTTTAAAGTGCTAAAAGGATTTTTGTCTCATAGCATTTTGTAGATTCTTCAGCAAACATGCTTTTTCTTGCACATATTATCTAAAAATAATTCATAGCATTATAAATCTTATAAATATGAGCATAAGTGAAACACATTATTCAATAAATTTTAATATAAGTTTGATTTTAGTAATGATTTGACTCTGATCAATTTCTTATTTAATAGGTTGGAATTAAAATTGCAATTTTTTAAATTAAATTTCCATTTGCCATTTTTTGATGAAGAAAAAGAACTTCTGCGCATTAAAACGTGCCTATTAAAATTATAAATTGGATTCAGTGACTTAAAATAGTATTATACAAATTGATGAAATGATATTGGCAGCAAGTAGTAATTGTTACGAACCGCTGATCTGTTAAATCATATATAAAGAATTACATTTTAATACTTTTAAATTTTCTATTTAAGAAATTTAGAGACAAAAGCGAAATAAGCTAAGTTGAAAGAGCTCGACCAACGATATCTAAACAGCAACTGATTAGAAATTATCGAAGAACTCCTCTTAACCTGTTCATTATTGGAGCTGAAGGCGGTAAGTACAACTTTCAATTAGAAAGTGAAGCAGCTGCATTACGGTAGAAAAAGAAAAAAGTATTTAATGAAGAAATTATTCTGAGAGTGTTAAATTTTGGTTGCTAAGAAATCACATTTACTATCAACTGTAGAAATTTGCTTAAAATCAAGTGAAGAAAAGTTTCGATAATACTGGAAAGACTAAATTTTTTTTTGCAAGCGCTTGGCCAAATGCAAGGAGTGGTCATCCATCACTGACCTCCATGCCTTATGAGAGCCAATAACATGGCAGCGGACGAAATGCCGTGCAGCGCATATAAGCAGCATGCTTTCACTTCTGCTATGTCGATGTTGCCACCTTTCTCTCGAGCAATACCGCCTGCTCTCTCCTTCTGCTCTGTGTACTTCCTGCTTGTTGCTCCTGAGCTAGGCTATTCAATCTTCTACCATACTGTAGCATCGTTCATTGCCAAGGATCCATCTCCATCGGTTCAGTGCTCGAATTCTTTCACATTTCCATTAATCTTGTATGGATTAATGCTGATATGACGGTCTTTAACCTTTTCTGGTTCAAAAAATTTATCATTCAGCTCGTTCATCCCATCCGATTTATCTAAAAATCGTGAGCTTCTCCATTAAGTTCTTCATAATTTCTCCTCATTTGTAATTTCAATTTTTTGTCAAAAAATTTGTTTTGGAAGTTTTGGATCTAAAACTTTTGCAAAATAATTATGAATTCTTACGAATCTCCAATACGACAAAGTCCTGATGAGCAACTTCAAGAACAACCGCTCAATTTTTCAACTAATTCCACTAATGACATTACAATATCAGCAGGAACAACACTTTGGAAAGGTATATAAGTAAGATGGCGATGTGTCATATTTTCCTTTCTCAGTAAAATACGTCCAAGCAACTAAATTCATTCCTGTCAATTACTGAGCAATTATTCAGGTATAAGGCTAATTCAGGTGAAAAATTATGACTAACTAGTCTCTTCTTTCATTATGTAAGGTTTTTTTTGCGAAATTTAAAATTTCAGATTTCGGTCAAACTGAGAAACACAATTTTGATGGTCAGTGTAACAGTGTACCTTCCGGTATAAGCACAACTTCAGTTCCAGTTCCAACTCCAAGATCTCTGTTCACTTATCAACCCCCGATATTTATGGCACCAGGAGTTTTACCATCATCTTATATGTCCTCATTTGCTGCTGCGGCTGCGATGTCAGCAGCGATGAATGCCGCAGTACATCGTCTACCACATCAGTTGTAAGCTTAAATATCTGAAATTTGATATTTAAACAGTTTCAACATTTGCAAGAAACTCTAACTGGCATTCGTAAAAATTTTTCTAACAAAATGATTTTCTAATAAAGAAAGACTGTACGTTTCCCAAACTTATTAAATGAATTTAATTGAAATAGTCTAAGAATTTTAAACGGCACACATCGCCTGAGAATTTTTCCTTTTGCATTTTTTCTAGAATTTTTTTGAAAATTGTAAGTCCTTTTCGTTTCGATTTCGTAAAATTTTTTTCTTGAAGATCACTAATGAACAGTGCAGTAGAATCAGATCCAACAACGATTTCAGTAAATTCATTCTGTTCGATGAACACAGAATGCAGTCCTGCACCAACATCACCGGCGCTTTGCTGCGCTGTCTGTGGTGATATATCCAGCGGAAAACATTACGGTATCTCATTTATGTCTTCAGTTTTATGATTTCTTAATAGAATTCAATCAAAGAGGGTAAGAAATTTTAAAATGACAAAGCAACTCTGTTCAGCATTTCTTTTCTCCTCTGCAAGAAAATAAATTAATTAGAGCTCCTATGCTGTGTAAAATTTACTTACAGGGATTCTAGCATGTAACGGTTGTAGCGGTTTTTTCAAGCGAAGTGTACGACGTCGGCTAATTTATCGATGCCAAGCTGGTACTGGTTCATGTGTCGTTGATAAAGCACATCGTAATCAGTGTCAAGCTTGCAGACTTAAAAAATGTCTCAGTAAAGGAATGAACAAAGATGGTATTGTTTTCTTCCAAATTAGCACAAATAGTATTTATACCGTAACTTTTGTAAATTTGAAAACATTTTTAGCTGTGCAGAATGAGCGACAACCACGCAATACGGCTACTGTACGTTCTCAGAATGAATCGGACTTTTCAGCATCTTCAGGTTTTTACAAGTAAGTAACTCTGCATCCATCATATTAAACGATATATTTGTTAATATGAAACAGCAATAGTCTGAATTTTTTCCGACAAACTTTTTTCCATTATCCTTTTTATTTAAGCGAGTTTAACACTATCAACTATTCAAATTACAAACATGAATATTTGCGCGTTTATTATAATACTGTTTATTATAAAATATTATCAAACTGCTAGTCAATCAAAAACACGGAAGTTTTGAAAATTGGAAAAATTTGCTGAACTTACTTTTAATTAAACTTCGTGTTTTAATTATTTGACATTAAATTAAAATTGAAAGTTGCGCTTTCAATTTTAATTTAATCTTCCTTTTTTAATACTATGTATTTGCTAATTAGTAAATATGATAGGGCGGTAACCACGGCATTTTGCATGAATGGCGAAATACCAGATTCCACATCCGGTGCGTTGATAACAAAAGGCTCTTCACCGATTAGTGATTCCGGTAAACAGGATTCTTCGGAGGCTAGCTTTTCGAGCTTTTTTTCATCTCGATATGCTTTTTTTTGAGCTGAACATTACCGGTGACAAGCATTTCAAATATTGTTCTATGTCATTCAGATATTTGGTAACGAGAAAATCGAGGAAATTCGACGAGGTGTTGAAAATGAAAATGTTCAGGAAGCTTCAACAAGACTTTTGTTTTTGGCCATTAAATGGGCCAAAAATCTTCCATCATTTGCATCACTGTCATTTCGTGATCAGGTAGGGATGAAATTAAATCTATCTTGTAATTTCATTATTTTTGTGGTTTTTCGAAGGAAATATCATACAAGTTGCTTCTGAAAAAAATACGATCAATCTTCGCTCGTTTTAGTTAAAATTGTTGGAAGAAAATTGGTGCGATCTTTTCCTTCTCAGTGTGTTCCAATGGTCACTTTCAATGGACAAATGCCCTTTGTTGAATGTTTCGCAAACTGATCCGTCCAGTTTTCGTTACTTGAACGATTTATTCTTTCGGATTCGTACCTATGGCATTGATCACGGCGAATTCGCTTGCTTAAAAGCTTTAGTGTTGTTTAGGCCAGGTAAGTCTTTTTCAAATATTTTTTCAAATTTTCACTCTAATTCTAAATTCTAATTACACTTTAAATCAAACATGATAGCACTAATACATTATAATAAATAAACGGTCAAAAATGAAATCAGCATATTAAAAAGAAACAGATAAAATTTAATTTGCAACAATCGTTGAAAAATTTTAAGCTCAATTATTTTTCTCCCTTAAATGTTTTCAATGTTACTGAGCACAAAATCAAATTCGCATTAAATTATATAAGAAACTTCATAATGTTAAGGAACGAGAAGTCGAAAAACGAGAAATTTATATAAAAATCAATTTTGAATATCACTAAAAATGAATTAAATTATGAAAGTATATAATTTTGGTTGTCATTTGCACAGATGAATACTTTTGAGGAAGTATTTATTGATTGGTAGAAAGTTTATTTTTCTTGAACGTTAAAAGACAATTAAGAATATCACGAATAAGATAGATTAAGCACAGTTGATAATTCTGGTAGTATTGATTGCATCAATGATTGAGGTAAAAATTGGTAAAGAAGCACTGATAGTGCTCGATAAACATTATTTATATTCCTGTGAAATCAAAAGTCAAGAAGAACCAAGTAAATAAAAAATCATTCCAGGACTTTTGATAAACGAAATTGACCATTTACAATTCTTTTGAAATCAAAGATCGAGAAAAGTCAAAAAATCAAAAATCATTTTATGACCATTTATCACAATGAGAAATATCCTAAACAGAACAATTTTTATAATATTTCTAAAGCACAGCAACATTTTCATTGCTTCAGCATATTATAAAAATATTTCGATTTTTTGAAAAATTGAGCGAAAAATAATTTCAATTTTTTTGATGAATTTCTATTTCAAATTGCTTTAGCGTAGCTATTTTTTGGATTTTTAAATCATAACAAAAAATTTGATCTGAATTTTTGGCTGAAAATTTGTTAAAATTTTAAAATAACTATGAGATAATTTTGCTTAGAGTAATTAGAAAATCTAAAGATGAAGTGCAAACTATTCAAATTCAATTCTTTCTTATCCTATCATTTTCCATTTTTTGGGAACACATTCAAGAGTCAACAACGAACTCCATTTCTCGTCGTCTTTATCAAATTTGCTTTTATGCCAGCAAACGATGTTTACTTATGGCTGATTTTCAGTCTTGAACTATTTCCAAGATACTTTTCAAATCATACAGTAAGCAGCTCAGAATCAATTCTATCATTTACCTTTTGCAAGTTCAAAAACTTTGGCTCATCAATTTTGGGCGGTTTTTGTTTTGACTTCTATAGAGATATTTTTATTTAACTGACTGATAAACAAATTGTATTTTCAATAACAAATGGATGTGCTGAAAGAAGCACTTCTCATTTTACTACTGTGTTTATCCTGCAAATAAATAGTCATAAGTAAACAACAAATTAAAAGTGCAATTAATTTGGAACTTGGAATTTGATTTTGGATTGATTTAGCTATAAGATGAAATGGTTTCAATTTCACTGAACAATTAAATGTCGATTTAAAGCATTGAATGTATAGAGAAGAAGGGAGAGAGAAAGGCAAGGAACAGAAGGAATAAGTGGCAAAATAATTGAGACGGTGTCGGCTCCGGCTACAGTAAAAGAAAAGAGTGAAGCAAAAAGCTAATTAAATGCATTCCCCTTTTCCCTATTCTCTCCCTTTTTACTGCATAACATTCTCTTTGAAAGATTTGATTAAAGTTGCCAATTTTGATCGTCCAAACCGTTTCGCATTGGAAGTGTTTTTTTTAATATTTCGATAAAAAAGTAGTAATTTTAACAAATGCTCACTTTATAAATTTTAATTAGTATCAATTTATATATCACAAATTTTTCTCAAGAAATTTGTTGACATGCAATTTACTTTAAAAGTTTGCCAATTTTCACTGCCTGAAATATTTGTTAAAGTTACATTAATTCAGTTACATATTTCAACAAAACAAATAAAACAGCATTTGATGCTATCATTCTTAATTAAGTTCATAAAGTAATGTTTCGGAAGTTTATTCTATATGTTTACATTGAGTAAAGTCATTGTTTTGTATTGATCTATGCTCAAATTTTGAATGTTAAATTTTCATATCAGCTGAATTTTTTCGTTCTATTTTTTTGGTGATAACATGTTAGTGTTTCTTATATTTATCCACCATTCCAAAAATGCTTCAGAAACAAGAGGATTGAAAAATTTATCTCAAGTTGAAGATCTGCAAGATCAGGCACAGCAAACATTATCCAGGCATACAATGAATTCATCGCCAGCAAGGTCTTCCTTTTTTACACTTTTAGCAATTTTTGTAAACTTAATATGCAAAATTTTTCATTTGAAGTTCTTTTTCCAACATATTCGTTTAATCATTTATTTGAGTCAAATTAGTCAAATTCTGTACTAAAATTACTTATTTAAATCAGTTATAATAAATAACATACAACGAATAGTATTACAATATGATTCAGAAGTTGTAATTGCAGATTTGGTCGACTACTTCTTCTGTTACCACTTTTACGAACTATAAGCGCCGAGAAAATTGAGCGGATGTTTTTTATGGCCACTTTCGGGAATACATCGATCGACAAAATCATTTGCAAAATGTACAATGGATGAATGAAGAAGATATTTTTTAAATGAATGCGTGTGTTGTGTGTTTTCTTTTCTTTATATTGTTTTGGCCTATTAAAATTGCTTATTTGTTAAACTAAAAGTGATGATTTGAAGAATTAATAAGCATTCTTTCTCAATTTCTACAAAATCAAATTCATTATTAGCAATTGAAATAAATAGCTATAAAACATGTACAACTCAAAATTAGGAATTGTTAGAAGTCTAAACTGAAAATTAACAGAGAGATCAACTATAAAATTCAATTTTATAATATTCTATTTTTCAGGGAACAATAAGTTTTAAAACTGTTTTAAGACAGTTTAAAATAAAATGGAGCAAAAATTGAGACATCATTCAATCGTATCGTCAATGTAACAGAAATGATTGATTCAAAGTAATTTTAGAAAGATGACGAGTGAATGATATGAATTAAAACTGATAGAATTCTGTCAGTGACGAATATCAGCAACTCAAACTATTTTTCATCAGTTCCGTAGTATTATCGTGTTCGCAAAAAGAGAAATCGCAGCAAATAAAAGTGAAGCAAGCAGCTAATCTATATATTCCGTATCTCGCTAATTCAATCATTCTCAAATCCCGCCTTGGGAATGTGTCACGCAAATGTGGAAATTAATTGACAAATGTGCGCCCATTGCACGATTATGCTGTTCCGAGTCATCATAATAGGAGCATTTAATTGAAAAATATTCTTCCTTCCTTGCTAACAAATCTGTTTCATTAATTCTAAGTGAATGTCATCGAAAAGCATTCTTTCTTTCACCTTAAATGTCAGGGAAGGATAGGATCTTTGAAAAATGTAATCGATTGTGCTTTAAAACTGTCTGTATATTTTAAACTGACACTGATGCATTTCCTCTAAGCTTCATTCCAAAATTCTTGAAGAAATTAATCTCGATTTTGGTTGCTCACTTGAAATATTGATAATGGCAAAAATTATCAGTTTCTTTAACTGCTTACTTTGAAAGTCCCAACAACATATTTTAACACTACCGAAGTGAATGAAACTCAAACAACCAAATATCAACAAAAATAACATAATTCTTCTTTTATCACTAGGGAAAACAGACTGAAATGAGTAATATTCATGGAAATTTTAGGTTCAAATAGTTTAGCAAGATGGATTTTGCGAGCAAACTTCAGTATTTATTTTTTTAAAAAAAAATGTGAAGTATATCAATAATTTTGAATGCTATAATGAAGTATATCCTTTTTTTACAGGATATACTTCACTATAGCATTCAAAATTATTTCTGAGAGGGATGTAGTACCTCGAATGCTACAAAATGACGCAGAAAATTTTTCAGATTGTGTTTTAGTTAGTAAAAATCCAAAAAACTATTGTTAACCAAATAATACAAAACAAAGAAATAAATGAATAATCCAGAAATTACACATTAACAACGTTCATACCGTAACAATTTAATCAAAAAAAGAAAAGGAAAAATTAAGGAAAATACATAAATAAATTCATCATAAATTGAGCAAGCCCCAAAATAAACCCGATAAAAAGAAAGAATTAGCAAGTAAGGTACTGCGAAAAGATTAGAAATGAAGTATTATAGAACATCATTTCATGAGCATTAAAAAAGAAAAACAGATATCCATAAATTAATGAACTTCAAAAATTGACTTTGGTCTAAAATATTGATTTGGTACTATTTGAAAATTATTCCTCCTCTTGTCTTTCATTTTAACTCTGAGAAAATTATAGGCAGACTAACACAATATTTTTTTGTATTCGTAAAATGAAAGAAACTAAAAATAAAGTCATATTCTTATAGCCGACTTCTACACTACTCCAATATAACATTATAAGAATGGTAAAGTAATTAATCTAAATGTCACAAGACTATTTTAAAGCATTGAAAATATGTAATAACTTGAGGATAAGAAAAATGAAGTTGATAACTGAACTTAATGTTCTTGACCTGAATAATAGAGTATTATTTGAGATAATCAGAAAAATGGTGATATGAAGATTAGATAGATGAAACCATCCAAATATTACTAACTTCTTTTCGGTCAGAAAAGGCAATTTGAACAGTAGCCATTCCAATGGTAACTGCAATTCAAAAAAAAAAAATGAAACATACAACTGACAATCAATTCATGGAATATTGAAAACTGATATAGACGGAAAAATTAATATCCAATGATACCAAAAGAGTTTATATGTCGTTAATAATCCTCAGTAACGGTGGTCGTTTTGTCTGCAGATTTTCTCCTTGCCAGCACAACACTCGGCCAGATACGAAATTGACAAACAACCTCGTACATCGATTTGAAAAACTAATACTAAAAAAAAAAAATGACAGTGATGATAGTATTTGCTGATGCATTTGTACGTTGTACCTATCAACACAGCAGCCATCTTGCCATTTCAGACATAAACAGTAGCAATTATGAAAAAAGATGGAAGCTGGAAGTTCTTCGCACAATCATCAATTTTCAAATGGAAATTAGCTATCTAATTATATCTGCTTTACAAAGAATTATCAAACAACCTGACAATCGGTTCAAGAAATCGATAATCAATGATATCACGCACAAATCTCATCGTCCACGTATCAAATATTCTAAAATCTTTTGGCCAATTGAAATATTTTAGCAAATCAATTGATATCAACCGCAAAATTCGAGAATTATAATGTATGATTAAAAAATAGTGACTGATGATAAAATTTTTAGAAACTGGTTCAAATTCGAACTCCTTGTGAAAACATAAATTTACCCAAAATTCAAAATACAGTGATGATTTTCTAAATAATTTACAAAAGATTAGAAAAGCAAATTAGTTGTGTCCTGAGAAAAAGGGTCGCTCAGCAATTGCCCACTCATAGAAATGCAATACAGACAGAAAATCCAAAATTTCTTACTTAATTACTCCATTTTGCATTCCTAAAAAAATGCAATTTACGGCGGTTCCTTCCGGAAGTGATGTCATAGTAATTGCAGTAACAGCGATATTGGTATCGATGCTACCGATTTTTAATCCGTTAATAGTTTGCAACGTTACAGTGCTCCCGTATCCTGCAGTTTTAAAAACATAAAAAACCAGTAAACCATTTGACTCCAAAACGTGTACTTTTTTGTACTGAAATCTTTTATTAGAACAGCCAACCATCAATGGCCATAAAATATATGATCAAGTCAGTTTTAAGAGCCATATCTACCATATGAAAGTTAACAAAATTTTAAAGTTAAAATTTTCAATTTTAACAATTAGTTGAATCTGTTTCCAAATACATCAAACCAAGAAATTATACCAGAATTTGCCACGATAGCCACGTCACAACTGGTCCGACTAATATAAATTAGCTGCACTTCTTTTCCATTATTCGGAATAAGAGTTCGAATATATGATAACCGATTTAGATCCCATATGCAAATTTTACCCATATCACAACCACTGGCAGCAACAGCAAAATCACCGCGAACTGCTAATGCACGTACTGCAGCATCATGAGCAAATAACGTTTTGAGAAGTACAAAATCTTCCACACCCTACAAAGCAGAAACTATAAACAAGTAAAACACTGTTCGCAAGTATAAGGTCGAAATATAACGCGAAAAATAAAAAAAGAGAAAATAAAACCAAATGATTTAAAAACTTACAAATTTGTTTAATAATATACGATAAGTGAGTATAATACCACATGAAAGTCCCACGAAGAGTAAATCAAATGAAACACAGTAAGCAGCTGCTACCACCTATTAATTATTTCAAATAAGAAATGGGTATATTAATCCATCTGCATTAATCCATGTAATTTTATGAATGTTGCTTTCTACTTAACTTAATGAGACTTAAGTTGTAAAAACTGAAGTAGGAAGTTTTTACAACTTAAGTCCCATTAAGTTAAGTAGAAAGCAACATTCATAACAATCGCAGCACAAAAATTAACAAATTAATTTCCAGCAATATATAGAATGTAAGAATTTAAAAAAATATTTTTAGTGAAATTCTTTATTTGGCATATGTAAGAAAATTTTTGGTTGGAAACATCTCGCTTTAATTTTATAAAGTTTAAATTCAAGTTTACGGAAAAAATGAACGTATCTTCTTTTTTCCAAGTCTTCCAAACATTTCAAGCCATAAAATATAAAATTTCTACAGACATAGTGGAAATCAACTTACATTATAGGTATGATAACTGGCCAAATCCCACCACTGCTTCGGTTCGTGAAGACACAATCGAAGTATTCCATCATTGTGCCGCCATGTTACTAATCCATAACTACAGAGGTCTCGCGGTCGAACTGCTTCCCCATACTGGAAGACAATTGTTCACATTCTTTATTATTAGAAAACAGTAATAAAATACGAAGAAAATAAAAACAATACTTTCCCTTAGAAGCTTAAATTATGGATTCATACTAAAGGTTTTTATCAGTCATCACAATATATCTTTGAAATAGCAAAATTGACGTCTAATTGAACCAAGCACCGTCATCCTATTCTCACAGAAAAGTGTCATTCGATTTTCCACTGGATTGTAATTATCTGTATCTCAAACCTTAAAAATAAAAAAAAAAGTCATTTTGACCTTATAAATAAAACATGTACTGCTTGGAAATGCAAAACAAGTTCCTTCTGAGAATGCAACAAGGCGACTAATGCGATTATTACTACACTGTAGTTTCTGATTCAGAACGACTGTTAACTTTCCATATTCGGTATCCGGACTCCCGATAAATTCACCCCATCTTATCCCTTTGACCGTGTCAAGTGGGCTCTGTAAATTATATTCAAGTTTTTTGTGAATAATACCAAAGATATGATTGAATCGGGCACACAAAAATAGTATGCTACTGATTTACTTCACAAAACATTTTTTCTTTTTCAATATTTTCGGTTATTCGAATTTTTCGACATTTAATAAAAAACTTTCAAACTCTACCAAAGAAATGTTGGAAATATTTTGATGTATTTTCCCACATAAAAGTGGAAGATGAGGTGAATGAAAAAGCTGCAATGGCATTTGACCGTAAGTTTGTATCATAGCTTGTAGGGCAGAATTGGATAGTTCGTCGGGTTCCTCGTTTATATCACTCATCGTATTTACTCTGTACGTCTAAAATTCTTACGGTCATGTTCCAAATTTTATGAAGAAATAAAAGTGCAAAGTGAATATGGAAAACATTAGGTCAAATTCACTGTTAATATCATTGTGAAACAATCATTAATAATGGTTAATCAAAATTTGCAGTCGATGAATAGAAAGCTAAAAAAATGATTATTAACTAATTCTTCAAAATAGCGTTCTCCTCCTCCCAATACATCTTTTTTGTTATTAATATGAAAAAAAGAATAATGACAAAAAGGAAATAAAATAATCACACGACTAAACAAAATACCGCGGGATGAAACACATTTATTGCATCGATCGCAGCCTTTCCTGTTTGCTTATAGCCAAAAATCAGATCAATCCAGTAATTCAGCGTTGAAGAAACAATCGAAGATTCAAGTGCTTGTCGATGAATAAGCACAAATAAACGTGCTGATCCTTGGCACCTAAAATAATTGCAAGAAATCACTGAAATATATGTGACATTCTGGTATTTTATTCAAGAAATAGGAATCTAACGCAAGGGAGATATTTTAGAAATCCAGGATTTCGAACTCATAAAATATTTTAGCCCCAACCTTCCAGTTTTAACAACCTTACCAGTTACAACACTTATTACTTGTTCAAATAGCATATTGGAACGCCTTAATCTTCCCGCGGTTTATAAATTTTTGAAATCTAACAGCGTAATCAATACGCAAATTTATATCAAATTCGATACCAAGTCGGTAGAATAACATCGTCCACAATATCGCCATTCTGGCGTACTCCCAAGTTCAGCTTTTCTTTATTTATCAAGAAATCGGGCAAATAAAAGAATTCAGGGATAAGTTCCTTGAAATCAGTAGTCGAATCACAGCTTGCCAAACGCCATATAGTTTCAACTGAATTGAACAACCGATCAGCAATGTCGAAATTGTTGTCTGTAAAATGACAACGATAATAAGTATCTCTTATTAATTTGAAGTAATTAATAGTCATTCTCCAATAAATTTTTAATCCAAAGTTTGCCTTTTTCAAAAAACCGAAGTTTTCCAAAGACAGATTAATAGGCTACATTTGGTTTTAAACTTTTAGTCGAATACTCAACTACAGAGTTAACAGAACCATTTGTTGAAGCTTATTTTTCAGCGACAACATAAACTGTGTAGAAGAAAAACATAAGCTTGCTGGTTTTAGAAATTTGGTTCAAGAAATCAAAAATTTAAAAGAAAAATCTCAAAGTCGAAAATGATTAACCTTGATATTCAAGTGCAATGTCGGTAAATGGTGGTAATCTAACAAGATAATGTGCAACAATGCCGATATTTGAGTAATGACTTCCATAATGATAAGGTCCAAGTATGGATGGTGAACCACAACCAGACACTGCTTGAACTTCTTCGCGAGCCAGGTAACTGTATTTTCGGAGATAGTGTTCCTCTAATCGCTTATCCTGAATTGCCATTGGACGGCTTAAATCCCTGCAAATTTATTACTTCCGTGTGTAAGAAAAGTAATCGCTCATAGATCATATCTAAACCTGCAATTTTTAATAAAAAGCACACATAATGCAATTTGAATTTTTTCTAATTTCTTCAAAACTACATTATATAAATATGTTATATGACAAAACTTATATAATGTCGTTCTGGATAAAAACCCTAATGTTTTTGTGCACAAAAAGATTCATACACCATACACTGGAAAGTGATTAAAACATGGTGGGATATTAAATAAAACTTTGCTTTACAAGCTTACTCCCTACCAAACAATGACAAACAGTGCCTATTAATTTGTCCATTGAATACCAAAAACATTAATCATTTCGAAGTCATCAGATTGAATATCAATCACAAATAACGGTTCTAGAAGATTGGTTTCCAAACTACTTTTGAAAATTTGATACAAGAAAATCGTAGTACTATCACTACTTACTACTACAATCGTAATGTCAAGCATTATCTTGACGTGATTTATATTCATTTTTTGTTCAAAGTAATAGATTTTTAGGTGATCAAAACATCTTTAAGAAAATTTAAACGAACCTAAATGACGTTGGATTAGTGAGATCCAATGTACTGGATTTATAATCAGACAAAACAAATGGAAACACTGGATACTGCATGAGATCATTATACGAACGACCAGCCAATTTATTTAATTGCATCAAGTATCTGCAATAAATGCCGCTATAGAGTAATTGAAAGATAAAATGATGAGCGAATTCAAAAATTCATTTACTAAACTCCAACTTGATCATTTAGTAAATTCAGAAGTTAACTTTAATTACTAATGTGAAAAAATAAAGTGTGCTGCTAAAGACAACAATAATGTTTTCAAAACTGGTAAAGTCATCGCAAATCAAATTAAATCTTTATAAATCAAGTTCTAACTACTCTGAATAAACATTCGCTCTGCATTTCTCTTTCTGATAAAGGAGAATTAAACAATAGGAGTTTACAGATAAATATAGTGAAACAAATTAAATTCTGTAATAAAAACTGACTCAAAATTTGTGATCGTGCCTTCTCGCCACAATTGTGCAGCTGACTGTACAGATACGTTCGAAAAGTCGGATAATTTGCAAAAATTGGATGAAAGTATTTGCCAACCAAACTGATCGCGTTTCTGAAACACAATTTTTTGGGTAATGATTTTTCCACGCCTAATATACCTTGCAAAATTCTGAAGAAATCACTTGTGATCAAAGAAATTAGATGGACCAAGCAGAATCATAAAGAAAAAAAATACAATGGTGCAAAAAGTGAATATTCATTTTTCTTAACAAAGCAAAATATTTAAAGTAGAAGAAAAATAAGACATTAAGCAAATGAGCGGAATATGTCCTGAGTAACGGCTGATTACTGACCGCTTGTTCTTCGAAAACAATCAGATAAGTTTGGCCGTCTGATAAAAAAATTTCCAAAGCAGTATCTTTCAAAAGATGATGACGTTTGTAAATTTCGATTAGATCATCGTAGCGCCATCGAATAAACAGTGTGTTGGTACGACTTAACCTCTTCTAGAAGTGACATCATCCAATAAACAAAAATGCCAAGATTTCAAATGATTCAAAAAAGATCATATCAAACAAACAAGAAAAAACGTAAAAGTAATGTAAAAAGGCTTCATGCGATTCCGCCACAATTAGTTTAAAATAACGTGTGGTAAAAAAGTAGCACTAAGAAATCGAATAAACAATTTACCTTGCTACTTAGTTTTCACAGGAATGCAAATAAAAGCTAGATTAAAGATTTATGACGTTTTTATGCTAAATTGTCAGTTTATCAAACAGATCAGCCGATGAATGAAATACATCAGCAATTAAGGAGAGAAACAAACCTGAATAGATCTTGTATAATCACTGTGAAAGTAAAATTTTTTGTCACCAGCAAGGATTTCACCACTACTTTCAACTGTCGATCTGACAACCACGGCCGGTAGTGATAAAATAATGCGTTCACCAGGTGCTAAACCATTTTCCAAGCTCAGTTCATTCATGTTTCTTCTTATATCGCCCTGTAAAAAAAAGGAAAAAATGCAAATTAAGTGTGTAAAGTGAGCTTTTTAACTTGTTTCACATTTAATTATGATCTTAAACATTCTAAAGCAACAAAAAGAGCTATTACTGAACAACATTCACTACGACAGTTTAATATTAACATAATACTGAAGTCGGCATAAATGAATTAAAAAAATATATCGCTTATTTGATCAGCTCAATTTTCACATCTTTTAACCTTTTTTTTTTTCACATCTTGGAACGAAGTTAAAAAATTTGCATCGGTTTCTGAACAACTTTTAATCATTTCATGTCGAAATTATTTTTCTTTTAAACCAACCAATAAATGAAATAGAGGAGGAGATTTTTCTCGTTTTTTGATTTTATTTTGCGATTGTGGACGTAAAAATTTGATGTCAAACGACAAATGTGAAGATATCAATCTACGACGTTCTCTGTTTGGTCCTTCTGTAGGATCAAGTGCCCAACTTGACGGCCACGATTCCGAATCATGACAAAGACCTTCTGGATGACAAAGCTCCGTCTGTAATATCTGATATTTTTTAAAACTCTCAGCAGAAGTTAATTACAATAACTTAAATTTCATAATTATTGGATGGTATGATCGAATAATTAAGAAATCTAAAATTCCATAGATAAGGTTCTTAGGTTTTTAATCATATCCGACGCGCTACTTTGCTAACTTAAAATAGAAGTGTTAGAAAAATCATATGTGATAGATACGAGTCTACTATATCTTTAAAGACATATGCAATAAGTCGCATTTGTTTAGCGAGTGAATAAATGAGCTGTACAAATTACCAAATTAAGAATACCCAATCAATCACCAACAAAAAATATCAAAATATATATTAAATAAAATTACCAATAAACCGTCTAAAAATAGATCAGCAGCCATATTTCTTAGTTCTGATTCTCGACAGGTTTCCATGAAATCTTTTCGTAATAAATTTTGATCTTCTACAACTCGACATGTCATTTGCATCGCTACCTATAATATATTAATAATGTTCTAGTTCGTTTAGAACACATACGTTAAAATATATTTAGCTGGATAAAAATAAATGAAATAGATAAAAAGTGAGACTGTAACAATATTATTTTATATTTGATCTAATGCGATTTCGTGTTCCATTTAATGTGGCGTTCGTTGAGGAAAATCTTTTTTTTTCATAAAATTTGTCGGAAATTAATGATCAGACAAAATTGTTTAAAAGTTAAATAATTTAATAATTCTAAAATAACTAAAAAATTTTTTACAACCTCGCTTCGAATTCTTGTTCGTTGTTTTTCCTCAACAATATAACAGGTTGCTTGCTGTTGCAATTTCGCTAAAAATTTGTTACGATATTCC
Organism: Acanthocheilonema viteae; assembly: GCA_900537255.1. NCBI lineage: Eukaryota > Metazoa > Nematoda > Chromadorea > Rhabditida > Onchocercidae > Acanthocheilonema > Acanthocheilonema viteae. The sequence goes on along the minus strand of UPTC01000040.1, from coordinate 74,869 downwards.
AGATAGCCATAAACAGCCAATGATTCATTCATAATCATAGATATAAACCCATCTAAAAACGGAATTTATAAACTATAATATGAAATTGTTATTTTCATTTCATTTTCAAAATAGTAACTCCAGAAAAGTTATTATTTTTATTTTCAAATAATAAGTTTTCTAAACTGTACGAGTATATGGAAACAGAAGCTAAATAATCATAGCTTGTCCGCTTCAAGTTACATTAGATTAATAGCGCCGATTGATTACCTACTGCATACATAAAAACCTCTAGATCTAATTTAGAGTAGTCCATTTTCTTAATTCGTTCCAACACTAGAAATGCAGAAATAGCACTTTTCTTCAGCAACTATTGACACGTTAAGTGAGATGTTTGGCTTCAAATTACAATAGATTTCATTAAATGATGGACATTGTTAGAGAAGCAGTACAACTGCGAAACGAATGTCCCTACGCGATCTCAATAGAAAAAATTTTAATACCGTCATCTAAAGTCGTCAAAGGAGATTCAATTTGTAATTCTCTCAAAAATTTAATTAAATTTTCAATATCTTTTTGAATGTCCGGATCCTTGATAGTATCCAATAATGCCAATTCATGCAATGACAAATTTAAGGCGCACTGGTATTCCTAAATAAATCATTGTGGAAAAAAACCAGGCTGACTTCTTATTCAAACAAAAAATGTTGAAAACTTACTTATCATGAAATGAAATCCAAAAAAACTTTTTTTTAGTTAGCTTCATAATGACAACCAAGTGGAGATGTTGTTAGACAACAGACAAAGGAATTTTCAAACTAACTAAATCAGCATCACGAAGAAATTTTAGGTGATTTCTGTTCGATATTAATGTCTTCACAATCATTAAACGTTTTTTCATCTCCCACTTGTTTTCCTGGAAAATTCATTGACATACAAATCTCATACTTTTGAGAGTAAATGTATAATAATTCCTCAGCAAATACAAAATTTTTTAAAAAGAAAAAAGAAAGCAAAGGAATTCTCTTGCCTTCTTAATTCATTTCAAAGAAACTTATTACTTTTGAAAGATACTCGAAATCTGTTCTTTGAATCTTATAATTAAAAAGCCAACATTTCTTCCTGCATCTGATGTGATCGAATTTAATTTTTGAGCTTTTGCTGATGCCGGAAAAAGTACAAAAGCAATAAGTGGACCAAATAAATGTATAGTGCGCTCGCGACAGATGTTAATCAAACGCTGTTTTCTGTTATGATACTCAGTAGTTATTGCTCGTGTTTCATCCTAAAAAAATTATTCTATGGTTAACAGACATTAGAGTAAAAAAAGTATATATGTAATTTACAATTCAATGCAAAGCGAATTAGGCTCATACGATATGAGATCACGGGTAAGCAAACAAAGCATAATCCAAATTTTTGAATTTTTTAAAAAAATTTGAATAAAACAGTGAAAGCCTTACTCGCTTACAAACTAGAGACAGAAATGACAGGAATATTTCAAATAATTTCTCTTCTTGATTTGTAACAGTTTCAAGTGATTTCATTGGCATGCTGACAAAAAACTGTAAAATTTGGGTGATACAGTATATCAGGCGCTCCGCGCATTCATCTGTTGAGGGCAGGCGCTTGCTATAGCTATTTTTGTATAAATATTTCCTGCCTGAAATGTCTTAAAGCGATAAATTTTTTTCTGAACTAGAATTATTAAATGAGTTCTTTGACCTACCGATCTGCATATCTTATTTCCTGAAATCCTTTGTCCATTGTCCTGCCTATGTTGATGGCAAGAAAGAAGTTCTTGGTGTTTAAAAGTAGCGTCACAGTGTACGAAATCAATGGTTATTATCTGATTTAGATGTTTGGTGAGTCGCTTGAAAGACTTGCAACAAGAAAAAATAGATGCACTCGTAGTTTATAAAATTTCTGGTTTTAGAGAATACTAAGCCACTTTTTGGAAAAATGGATTTTTTATGATTATTATCAATCTTAGATTGGGAAACATACAATCTCGAAAATCGGCAACCCTTCCAAGTATTGCGGAAAGAGTTTCAGAGAGAAAATTACTGACAAACGAAGTATCACTCCATGTCTCACTATCTGCCATATCACCATCACTTTCTTCAATAGCAGCTAACAGGATATTCATTGAATCCCAATCTGATTTATCTGAAAAGTCAAGGAGAAAAAAATAGATACCAAAATTTTCAAGATTTTCTTATAAATTCCTGTCAATAAAAAGCACTTTACTGCAGCAACATTTTTTCTCTTACCACTACAGAAGTTTACTAAGTGAGAACTTGCTGTAAATTGCTTTCGCTTCGGATTGAGAAGAATTTAACTATACAGTATTAAGTTACTATTCTGTGAATAAATTGAAACATAAATAAATACGTTAGCTTTTCAATGCTGCCTTCGACAAATCCACTCATAATTCTTATTACAAATGAAACTTCAGGATACTTCGAAAGAAGTATAGTTCGAACAATATTTATAACTGGTAACAAAATTTTACCATTATTTAGGTAAAGTTCCTGTAACACTGTTAACCATAATCCATAAACACATGTAAGACCTTGACGAGTGATTTTCTCGGAATGCGTGTCTGTGTTCAGAACTACCATTTCCAGTAGCCACTGCATCTTCTGACACATGCTATACAGATGGGAATTGCTAGAAAGATTTTCTAATCAACGCTGCAATCAAAATCAGAAAGAAAAATCTTACAATTTACTATATGAAATTATGTAAATTCTTATATTTTAATAAACTTTAAATATCCTACCGATAAGGCAAACACAAGCGTATAATTTTCCATATGATACCAAACCAACATTCCATGAAGGGAGCTGTCGCACTTACATGAATTAAATCGATTGGACTAGAGAAATTTTATCATAAATTATAGTATAAATTATGTTTACTAAAGAACATTAAAAAATCATCTCTAACTTTTCAAAAAAGTGACTTATGAAGCTTAAAACTATAGGGCATACACAGGAGGAAGCGAAGCAATTCTTCTTAGAATGGAAACAACAGTAGTGCATAAACCAACATCCATCATTGCTTGCATCAGCACTTCGTTTTCACTGAATAACTAAAAAAACAGTTCGGCAATAAAGTGAAATATTTTCAGGATTTTTTTTATATTCAACTGTTGCCTGAGCAGATGCATTTTGTTACTTTTAATTCTCTCTTAAAAAATTCGTCATGCATTCAAATCATAACCATTTCATTACAAACAGAAAATGGATGGTCCATTACCCCACAATTTTGTGACCATAATATTAAATAAAATCGCCATAACATCATGTTCTAAAACAATAGCCCTGCTAAAAGTTGATCTGAAGCATAATAAAGTGCAAAAACAATCAGATTAATTAACCGTTATCAGCACAGATGAAATATTCCAATATATATGTAAGCTCGAATGGCGAACGCTTTCTTCCCATAAAACAAATATTGCCTTTAGTGATAGACATTTGAATTCATTTACTTTTAAAGACGATATATGATCTAAACTCAACCTGAAATTAACACATTTCATAATAAAGCTAAATGGAAACAAGAAAATTTGTGACTTATAATTGAGCTTAACTAGCTTAACCCTATCAACACAAATTTGTCATCCTTTCCTTATCATATGAACTTCACAAACTTACTCGTCGCTGAAACGAATTGCTTCTTCAAAAAGCAAGGAGAACAGTGATGAGGCTATTTCATCTGTTGCAGGGTAATCTTTCATTTGGCTGGCTAGTAACTCAAACCCATTGTTTTTTATGAAATTAGATCGAATTTCTGAATCTCGAAGCTAAAAAAGATTGATGGTTTGAAGAATCAAATGCTTTTTAAAGCCGAATTCACATTTAATGGATCTTCCCAGAACATCTCTCCGACGAATAACTCTGCAATTATGTTTCAGCACAAAAAATTTTTTGCAAAATCAGTAGAGTTGAATACTATTATTAAAACTGAATAATGTAAAAAAGACGGATTACCAAAATTTGTTTCAGTAAACTGAACACATGATCTCGAAAGCGCTCATCAGATTGATTTGTCAACAGAGTTATTACAGCTTGCCATGACATCTTCATGTTTACAACTTCATTAAATGATACATCGGGAGTATTTTGAACAATTAGTGCTAACTGTTCCAAACATCCTAGAACAAATTTAACTTTCAACGAAAAATGGAAAAAAACATTAAAACATAAAAAGGACAGTGTTTAAAATTTTCAGATCATTTCACACTTTTAAAATCATAAATGTTAACAAAATACGGAGAACACCAATGAATTCAACTAATAAGATAAAACAGGCAGTAAAAAAAAATTATTGGAAGACAAGAAATGAAAAATAGAGATTTTTGGGTGTGTCATGTAAAATGAGGAAAAAATAATGATCAGGAAAAAGGCTTTCCACTAATGCGTGCCTTGCTAACCGTGTAACTTGAGTCGAAAACTGTCATATGTCAGCTTTTGAGAAAAGTTCTAAACTCAACTATTGTTTCTTACTTGAAAATGATAGTATTTTCAAAAAATGATAACTTGTTAATCTTTCAGAAAATGAGACATGAGAAATTGAGGGAAGAAACTCACTACAACGAAAATCACAAAACCAATTCACTAAGGTTTCCTCTTTCGCATTAGGTAATTCTTCGTCATTGCTTTTAGCTGATTCGGTTTTTGCTCTTTGCAAATCGCAAACCTAAATTAAATTGAATTAATTCAATAATTTAGGAATCAGAGTGCAATTTGTTTCAGCTTCAAATAAACTCGTCTGTAATTTATAATCTTACAAAAAATTAGAAATAATTGTCCACGATTAAGAGTCAATCAAACGAAACAAACATTGCTATTATTGCAGCAGAAGCATCTTAATGAGAGTAACATAGATAATTTCAAAAACATAACCGTTCGGCAGTACATGAAACAAGAAAGATATATCCAGGGAATGAAACACTAACTAAATCCAATGCATCTTTCTTATAAGCAGCGCTGAGTCGTTCGGAATCAGCAGAGTGTTCAGCGCTAGGATCATCGACTAAACAAGCTGCTTCATACATCTGCCGCAATTTTATTATCGAACGTTCTTTAGTCCAATTTTCGACAATGCGACCTGCAATCTTGTTCCAAAACAATAATAAGAAAAACCGGCTGGACGATTTTGAATACTATTATTGCCTCACCTATTGATCTTCCAATGACTGCTACCATTTAAAAAAACATACAAAAAAAGTGTGACGGGAAAAAAATACCTTTTCATTTTCTGGAACTTTAAAAAATTTTGATTTATATAAGCTTGTAGTGCAAAATAATTTTAGTTAAATGAATAACTTTTTTAAAAGACCTCATGAAAATTCACATCTTTATCAAGTCTACTCTAATGATACATGTGAGAGCAATCAACAATAAAAGGAAAGTTGAACGAACTTTTTCCAAGAATGTTGACATAATCTTTCAAACGACGCACTAAATCGGTATCCTCTAGTAAATCGAATTTACTTTCCTCTTGCAACAATTCTGCAATCATATTTGATTAAAACTAACAGGAATTTGATGACCTGCAGTAAATTAATTAAGACCAAAGTAAACTGTCAAAAGTTGAAAACAATATGAATTTATGAGTCGTCATTGACTGTAAATAATTATATTAGACACAAAATAAATTGTAAATAGTGCACCTTGCTGTAACCAATGAAAATGGTCGGTACAATCATAGGTGATATATGTGTCAGCAGCTGTATGAGAAAGAAATATGAAATCCCACAGATGGATTATCCCTTCGGATACTGCTATTGAACTTAGCAATTTACGAATAATCGTTAACAGCGTATCAATTAATGGTGCAACATCTTGCAACTCAATTCGGTAATTTTCATCATCTTGAAGCATTTCCAAAATGGTCTGTAAATTAAGTTTAGGAGCGACAATCTTGCCTGACTTTACTAATCAGACAATTCTAGAATACCGTAGTATGAGGAAGATTTCTGCTTATTAAAAGAAAGCTGAGAAATCATGTCTTATTAAAGATGTTATAATGAACCACATTACTTTTCTTATCTATTTCAGCACATCTCTAAATCCAAATTTGTTTACCTGAAAAATTTTTTTAATAAAATTGACTCGCTTCAACTGCTCCTTGCTGAATACAAAATATTCTGCTGTTTCTTCTGAAATGCAATGCGCAATATCTTCTAATATAATGCGCCACTGCAGCATCCTTTCCCGGCCTTTCCTGAAAATAAATAACGCATTGGAATTATTCACAGTTTTATAATTAAAGTGTACAATTGTTCCAACTGTCACTGCAAGTTTTAAATTTCAGCTAGAATTATCGATATATTATATTCAAACAACCTGATAGCTAAACATCATACCATGATATAAGGATATGATGAAAAATTATAAAAAATAAAATGGCAAAAAATGATAAATGAATGACGAAAATTCTAGAACTAAAACAAACCATATCAAAGGGGAGCAAACCAAAAGTACCACAAGCTCTGGATCAACAATGAACCATTCTTTCGATCTTGCATTCGAACACTTTATGCTTGATGGTAGTGAAATACACACATTTCGAAGCTCCTGGAATATCTTGCGCAGGTTTATGCAAAGAACTTTCACATGCAAATAATTATTTTATGCCTTATTTGAAATAAATGAATATCAATAATTCCAATCGAAGTTTGTTAGCATCTGAATAGCATACCTTAAGCATTTGAGTGTCGAGATGAGTAAGTGACGATGATAGACATCGTATTATGCAGTTATACACGTTTGAAAGGGTATATTCGCCTGCGAAAGGACTAACTCGTCGTAGGAATTGGAATAATAGGCGAAAGGCAACTGCTTGTTCATATGCGCTGTGTTTTAGGTCGATAGCCTGTAATTTTTGGCAAATTTTAAAAAAGGTAAACTAATCCAAAAAATATGCAATAGAATTTTTCCAGCAAAGTGCTGGAAAGAATTCTGTTTTTTATGCACATTTATATTTGATTTACGTTAACCAACGCTAATTTTAGGAGATTAATGTGGCTAATCCGAAAAGAAAATTTTAGTACTTTCAAACATATACGCAAATATAAGTTAAGTGTTTTAAGATCATTCCTTAAGATTCAACAGGCAACGGTAGTGATAGGAAATTTACCTCTGCAAACATAAAAAGGAAAAGATTTTGTGAACCAAGCGGTAGCCAGCAATCATCGATAGACGTTTTCTCCAACCGCTTCGCCACTGGACAATTCCACTTTAACAGATGTCTTTCAGGGGGAAGTAAGTGACCGAGCTGCACTTTTTTCTGACTGTTTGGAGGATAGGATTTTCGTTGTAAATATGCCGTCCAGTCTCTAAATAATCATTATTCATAAATTTGTTCATTCGCTCACAGGAATTAACTTCAACAAAAAAAATGAAAATAAAGTGACCATATTAAGAATCATGCTTTCACCATGCACAACATGAAAGCTTTAAAATGACGTTTATTTGTAGAACGTAGAAAAATAAAACATATGTTCTATTGTAAAGTAATAAAAAATAACTGAATTAAATTGATCAAAAAAAAAAAACTGAAGAAAAACCTGAGAAGACACCTTATAATAAAAAGAAAATCCTGCTGAAGGCGAGCATATGCAGTTTTAACATCAGCAAAAAGCTCAAGAATTTCGTTTTGTTGGAAACAAACACTTTCAGAAGATAACAATGACATCAGTCTTAGTATCAGAGAACTGATATTACATGCTGCTAAAGAAATACAATCACAGCCAAGAGCGCGCAAGATAAACACTTGAGGAGCTTTCAAAGACCCTGAAAGATCAAACAATAAGCTACATAGTAAATTCATGAGTAAATAAAAAACCTTTCATTATATAGAACTAACAGTCTTCAAATACAATGCCTCGGGATCTATATGACTAAATAAAACCAAAGGCCAAAAAAAAATTCTTTCAAAACTCCCAAATGAGAATTGTCGGATTTAAAATCTCATAAAAACAGAATGGTTGGAATTTATCTACATTATTTAATTAATCTGGAAATTGAATAAATAAAATACGAAAACCGAAAAGTCAATGACATTATTCGTTACCTCGAAGTGAAATAATTGATGACAGTTCATAAACTGTCTTCGAAAAAATTGAATTATTTCTCAATGCGCCGAAACCGAATACAAATGATAACTTTTCTAAAGATTTTGTATATTCATGTTTCATATGCATGATGAAACGTTGCGAATTAATCCAAACCTATAATTTGCAAAATTATGGTGCGAAAAGCTGAGTAGTGCGATTAAACAAATAAGCAAAGTTCAGACAACAAGTTCTTATTTATCAATCTCTGAATCAAGTTTGCTTTAAGATAAAAAGAACCACGTTTTCTTTTTTCAAAAAGAAAAAAACTAAAAATTTTATGCAACAATTTTATGAAATCCCATTAAATCCAATAAGAAAAAATGTCTGGAATACTAACATGCACTGAATACATCGAATCAACGACAACCATTGATACTACAATGTGGTTCCAAGCATCATTTATTAACATTGATCGAGGACGTCTGCTGCGTCTTATTTCACCATTAAGAATAATACTAAGGATTATAAGTGTATTATTAGTGGTAATTCTCAGAAAGTACATAACACAGGAATGAAGTTTTTAAACAATTGGTCACTTTATTGCTTATAGAAAGTGCTGGCGATATGCGGATTTAGTTTTATAGATATTCTCCTATTAGTTTTTATATATGTGGCACTGCTTTATGCACAGCAGTTCCACAGGTAAGTTTACTATTTGAAATTCGAAGGTCTAAAAATTGTCTAGAAAATAATATCCTGCACAGAAGATGATACATATATGTCAGAAGAAAATTTATAGCTGGAACCTCATATATAAAGAGCGGCCATCGGATGATATTTGAAGCAGAAAGCTCAGATTATTAACACCTATTGAACAAATTGGATAAATCTCCTCGGAAGCATCAACAATTACCTGAAAAGAATTCCGACTTCATTAATTCATCCATTTCCGGATAAATTAGTCAGGTTTGAGCTATAAGAAATTATGATGTTGAGGCGCCTGGAAATTCAAATTAATGTCATAAAGTTTTTCTCGCAAAATTCATTACTAAAATCATAAGTGCATCCTACCCTTTCATGGCATTCTTGTGGCAGCAACCAAAACGAAACAGTTAGTCCATCAGTTAAATATAATGACTCGTCAAGGACAAGTTTTGCAGCACAACATCGATCGAACGAACTTCCTTCATATTTACTGATTGGTAAATTTTTTACAGATCCAGAAAGTAATTGGGCATTGTGCATCTCCTCAATACGGTCTTCACAAAATGAAGCATTCTGTGGTGCTGATTTTCCTGTCTAAAATTTGTTTTCAGTTATTTCACAAATTTTAATTGGTAATATTGCAACTGCGTATTACTACAGATTAGTTAATTCTTGACAAGAAAGTACGAATTGAATATAACAAATGCATCTTACCCAATCATTTCCATCAAATGGAAAATTATTTCGCGCCATTCTACTGCAGTCAAATCTGATATGAGCATGGATTTTTTGTGGAAAAACATAGATGTCCTTTGGTTCAACTTTTTTATTCAACAATAATTCTAACAAAGCTTCCATTAAGGTTACCTTGAAATTAGAAAATTTTACTTCCAAAAAATTTGAAAACAGGTTATAATAAACACAATGCCCGCAGAGTTTTGTAAATACATTTTTGGAAAACCGGATTTCTACGCTCGTTATTTGTTCAGCCATATGTTTTCTATCTTTCTATCGGTAATTCGCAATATCAAATGATAATTATCGTTTTATTCAAACAAAATAAAAAAGCTGTGTGAATGCAATTAACTGTCACCCAGATTTTAAAAGTTACTTTCATCAATCTAAAATGCATTAAAACGTTGCGTGTACCTGCAAATAACGAGCACTCTTTACAATTGCAAACACAGTTCGTATATTTGATGGTGTAAGATTTGTGGAAGCCAAATCAAAATAAAACATGAGGAAAATCCGAAAGCAATTCGAAGACACTGATATTTCAGCTAGCCTTTGCAACAAATCCAAAATGAGACGATTTAACTGTAAATATTTTATATGAATAATTCCGCTAGGCTAATAAAAAAATTTTTAAAGAATATTTGAAAATTTTCTGCATAACATTCCCGGATAAATAACAGCAATTTAGAATACTGGGTTAATTTCAAAAAAGCTAGCTGAAATATTACTTACCTTGCTACGAAGAATGCATTTTTCGCTTTTGCCAAATTGAATATTTAACATTGCATATTGAAGTATACGACATATTTTGCGAATATAATACTCATTATTGGATAAAATACTATGCTTAACTTGTAGATGTTTTTGAAGCAATACTATTGAAACAATAAATAATTGTGAACAAAATTTATCAGCACCTAAAAACTGGAACATAAGAAAAAACCAAATGTCGGAAGCTGTTTTCAGAAATAAATCAATATAGTTTTAAGATACCATCATTTAAAGAAACTATAAAGTACCAAAATAGTGAAAATATATTCGTCGCGTTAAGTGCATGTTTTATATTCACTTTATTCAGTAGGTACTTATCCCAAAAACTGAAAATGGAATAAGCCAGAGTCACTAGAAAAAAAAAAATAAATCGTAAAAAGAAATCATATGAAATACAGATCAGAATGAAAAGAAGAAGCAAAAAAAGAAAAGAAAAAGAAAAGGTGTAAAATACATATAAAAAAAATCGCTTCATTATAGAATAAAAATAAAACTTAAATGAATTCGAAACCAACTTTTAACTACTTCATCAACAAACGATGATTCTCGAAAGCGTTCATTCTGAATAGATGAATAGGTCGTAAGAAGCAGTGTCCGTACAAAGCACTCTAATAAACATATGTTTGAAATGAACAACTCATTATTCAGCAATTTGAACTGTACCCATTCCAGCACATTTTCCTGAATCTTTGTTCAAAATAAAAAACTTTGATATTAATTCGTAGTGTAATCGAACTTCATACAAAATTAGACTTGATCAATGACTTTTTTCCATTTATTGTTTGGATATATAATTCTCTAAATTTCCAAAACTGCACTTGAAAATTATAAAATTATAAGACTTTTGCAAAAGCATTCACCTTAGCTGCATCTGTTGCAAGGACAATCCGCAATGATACACTAAAAAGTTGACTTATGCGAAGCGCGTGTGAATGATCCTCACTGGGTGCTAGCATCCAGTCCATGGCAATATTAAGAAATGTTAAGCCATACTGTTCAGCATATTTCAAAAATTCAGACGACAAAGCTAAAAAATTGAAGTCAGAATACTACCTTTAGTGATTGCAAATTAAGATAACACCTCAGTAAATACGCTAAATAAGCAGCAATATATAACATGGTTCCATTTCATTCTCTAGCTTCTAATCTAATGACAAAATGCAAAATAATTGTTAGGCTAAATTAAAAACTTCATTATCTGATCATAAAGCACAGAGTTTTATCAAATATATAATCTATTATTTGTTTTTAAAAACATTCGGATTATTTCCTTACCAAATGACAGTAATAATTAAACCTTTTCTAGTGCAATAAGATAACAGCAGCAGCAGAAGATCAGCAACATGAAGTAACGGAATAGCAAAATCAGTAACACCAATTAAAGTCCAGATATCCACACTGGCACAAGTAAATTCCTGAGCAAATCGATCGATTATTGATTTCGCTAAATCTTCCACCTATAAAAAGACTGGTAAAATACTTTTATATCCGCAAGTTTTAAACATCTAATTATCTAAAAAAATTTTGAAGAACTAATAGAGTCTCCAATGAAAACACTTTTCATCGTGACAAATGATCCCTTTTGTAAAGCAAATATTTATAAATAAATCTTAGGAAGAACGTTGTAAACTGAAAAACTTACACTTTTGGAACAGATCAGTTCGCTTCCGGCAGTAATACAACGTTTACAGATAATATATACAAGGCTGAACGATGCAGTAGATGTTTCGAGAAGAGTCATAAACGGTAAAACCACATCACTAAAATTCAATAAATTTTTTTTAAGATTTATAATCAAGATATGATCTAATACTTAACCATAAATAGACAAATGAATACTTTAAAAGTTTTTAATATAATGTTCACTAACAATAAATGCACATTGTCCTTTTTTATTTTCAAATATTTTTTCCAATTTTTTTTACTGGGTATGCCAATAGAATTGTTATGCTCTAGTTCCATTTGAATACTAAAAAATGCTAAAATAGTAACAATCTTAAAAGTAAATAAACCTAATAGCAAATTCAATAGCTTTTTGTCCGACTAAGTGTTCAGCAAGAAAATCAGCCATCGCATCACACTGCACTGAAATACCGTCCAGGCTAGTACCAATATTCCACTGTTCAGAAAGTGCTAACTCAATTTTCAAACGATTCAAAATTGCCACACAAATAATTTCCATATCTTGCACCAGCAAAACTGAAGAAATTCATAACTATTTCAATATATCAAAGATTCCGAAAAAAAATTTCCGCTTCATAATTCAATACAGATGAGAAATGGATTCGAATCAAATATTTTCTCTATCAAGATGGTTATATAATTATGTGCACTTTCAGCTTACTGATTCGTATTTATTTTATTTCTTTTTAGAGGTGGTTTCACTTCTGAGTGTTTAAATCGGTGATGTCGGTACTAGAAAATTATTGGTATCCTTGAAAGAAACCGTAATCTATTAAAAAGTAAAACAGATTTCGCATCATGTTTTTTCGCTTACCTTTTAAGGCTTCAGTGAATTCAATTTATTTTAACCGACTATATCTCTAAGTCATAAAAATTATTTTTAGATTTGAATGGCTCAAATTTTCTGCTGAATTTAAATAATGTTTGCAATACTGAAAAATTACATGGACAAATTAACGATAGCGTTTGCAAAAGGTGAATCAACTTCGCTCCTTTAAAATTACCAATCCGATTCTGTAATGACATCAAGAATGCACTCGATACTGCCATAATAGTTCTGCAATATTTTTTTAAAAGAACAGTTGAAAATTCATTTTTTTATTTAAAAAGCAAGAGAACCTTGTTTTTTTTCTCGATTTAGTCAATACTAGATTTTGGTCTCCTTTATTCGTTAAAAAATTTACTGTTTGTCAAAATTATGCTGCTGCTTTGCAATAATTTCTGCACATCGGTCAATAAAATTATCCAATAAATGAGCTGAAAGGAATGTTGTAAGAAGTGATGTAATGTCTAGGATGGAATAATATTCATCGGATAGAGAGAGAGCGCAATTGAGAATTCCTGAGAGTACAACTCTGAAATAGTCTAAATTTGTCGAATGCATTTGGAAATACCTGATTTACTAATTAGAAAAGAAGATAATTCTAACGATGTTTAAAGTTATAATTATAAAAGAATTATATAAAACTCAAATTCTTAATGATATTTTATCAAACGTTATTAATAGGAAAAAAACACTTATTTTTAAATTATCTGTAAATTTTTTACGAAGAAAAATAAAAAAACCAAACTCTTCGGAACAATTTTTTATAATTTCCGTAATAATGTCGTGCACGAATACATATGCGCATCGCACCTCTTGAAAATAAGGAAATTGTTTGCTTTTTCCCTATAAAATTTAATTAATTTTTATTAATAAAATTAAAGAAATTAGAAAAAAATTTTCTGTTCATGTCCTGCGGTTTTATATAGTAATGTTATAAGTATTATAATCTGAAAACAGTCCCGCATACTACGTAATTTTTTCTGCTTCATAGTTAATATCTTTTGTTTTCGTCTTCCAAAAAAACGAACAGAACCTTAAAGTCACATGACTTCAGCAACGATTTCTTCAGCAAAGCAGTTCGCTTTGAATACTGTACAATACAATCGGATAAATGGCTGATAATGTCGACAGCAAACGAAGAAGGGAGATATTCAATGAAAATAACTAATTCTCGCACTAATGCAAGGAACTGTTTCTTTCTACATAACGAAATAGAATTCGAAATGATTGAAAATATCGTCTTGGAAGCATATCTTGATTTAAGAAGCGAAGTAAAAATATCAAGTACCGTAATCAGCAATCTGAAACAAACGCTTCAATTTTCAGCATATTTTCAAAAATTTGTAATCCTTTAAACAAAGTACTGAAATGCACTTAACTTTCTATCAAATGTATTTCAAAGATATAGTCCTTAAAAACAAGAAAGCACTACTAAATTGCACTTCACCTGTAATACTTTATGATCCCATCGAACAAGTTATACCGGTTAGCAGCATACAGCTCAAAATTCACACTATAGGAATGTATACAGGCATTTAAGCTATTGGCCATCTGAAAATGGTGCTTGCTCAATTCAGTGTTATCAAATCAAATTTATAATTAAATGCAATTCATGAACGAATTCAGAACTTAAATAGTAAAATTTTAAAAATATGATCTTAATTATTTTCAAAACTGAATGTTATCTATGCATATTACCTAAATCTTTTGGAAAAAATATGCATACCTCTGTTGCACAGCAAATAATATTTTCGAGCAGAACGCTTTGAAATGGAAAACCTGAGACATCAAATCCATCATATAAAAAATTTATCGAACCTCTCAGAAGTAAAGATAACATCACTTTCCAAGCAGTAACGGTTTGCTCATTTTTTCCAATAACTATAAGGACCATAACAAAACAGAGAATGATCAAATCAGAGTTTTAATATTTTAAACTAATTTCGAAAATGAAAACCCAACATGGAGTGCAGTTTTAGTTTATAAATCTACAGATACTTCTGATGATCTCAATAAATAAAATCATCATGACATTAAGTAAAATAACTGCACATTCACCTATTCCTAAAACTATCAGAAAATATAATGAACTAACTTGGAAAATCATGAGACAAAAGTTGTTTTACAACGAATCCGTAAACACTGCTATCTTCAACCAATCGAGCAAATATTGATAGTGAATGTGCAAAAATTTCGAATTCGGACTTTATATCAGGTGAATGACCGACAAGTTTGTAATACATGATTTCCAGAGTCGCATCTTCTAGTATATAAGAGACCGTCGGAGGCTCTATGAAAAACCAAATCATAAAATTAATTGCCGATAAATTTGACTTTCTTTTGATCAGAATAACAGGAAGGATTGGTATATGACTTTTTATTGACGTGGCAATATCTCAATACAAACCTTCTAGCTGATAGATCTAAATAATGTGGGTATTTCACCTTTCAGTATCTTAAAAAGTCTTTGAAAGCAATGGGATTCTATAAAAGAAATCACATAAACTTTTTGTTTTAATTTTTTATGATGTAGTTTTCTATAATATTCTCGATTCAGTTTCTGTCCGTGCATCTGCGGAAATTTTTACGATGTAAATAATCGCTTGGTTATTTCATTTGCATAAATACCTTCAAGGGTTACTGCCGATTCCTGCTCTACAGCAAAACCGTCCCGATCGAGATGAAAAATGTTATCCCAGATAACCATCTATAAAATGCACCTAATGAAACATTAAGCTGTTCATGGAGCGTAATATTAACTCTATGAAATTATGGTAGAATTTTCTTGACTAAAAAAGATTACTTTGAAAATTTTTTACGGACAAAAAATGATGTCACAACTTGAAAGGAAAGTTCAGGTTCTATGCTTTTCTGATAGAAATTCCTCTTGTTTCATAGCACGAAAGTAAAAAAAAATGTGGCTTACAATATTTCGTCGCTTTCTTTTACAGAATTTGCGACCACCCTGCTCATTTTCATTAATATTTTCTTCTTCATCACAACGTTCACATTGCAAATCTGATAAGAGCTGTGCGTCAGAAAAAGATATTTCAGCGGAGAGACAAGACAATGGAAAATTCCCTAAGTAACCAGCCAGCTTCGCGGCTATTTGTTTACTGTGTCCTTCTAACCCTGCAAAAACTCTTTTAGAGTAATTTATGACTCGTATCACACTTCACCTGTTTTCTGCAATATAGTTTAGTACTTTGCTCTTTCCAGAGGCGAATGTTTATATATCACCGAAAATATCATTATCTCAAAATATCATTATTAGCTATAATAGAAAATACTATTAGCAGATTTCAGAATAATGAATAAAAAAAATTAATGAAGTTAGATTTCGAAATTGTTTTGAAATTGTTAAGGTCTGCAAATGCAGTGTTCTATATTTCAAATGCTAGAATACTGTTAAGTTTTTTCTTCTCCCATTCACATATAACTGTTTCCAGCAATTTATTTTTGTGATGTTTTTCTCCAAATTTCGATACGATCTTATAAAATTAAACAATTCTATCAGAGAAAGAACTAACCACAGTGTGGATTAAGCGGTAATCGTGCAACGATAGCAAGTAATAGAGATGTACGAGGTTTATTCACTTCATTTCCTTCTAAGCTATCTCTCAAGCATGCTAATAGGCCTGTTCGCCAACCCACGTAGGCATTAACTCCCAGCTGTCGCCATCGTTCACAACCTTTTCCTTCTCCTTGTTTTTTATTTCTCGTCGCCATCTATACATATCTGTAATAAATCCATACCTTATTCCGCGATCATACATCTCATCCACCATTTAGAAAGCACCAGCACACGATATCAAACAAGTTCACGCATGCAACGTCAAGCTTACTAGTCTTTCCCTCAGACTTGTCCATACACACTCGTAATGCCGGCTGTCCCTTAAATTACTCTTCGGGCGTTCCAACGTTTGCATTTTCATATTGCTTAAAGTTTCACGTCCCACACTCAGGTGTATTCCAACACATCGTGACGCGTATACATTCTAGAAAGTGTGAATCTATATTCTTGTGCATCATTTCTGCATGTTCGAAATATCTTGGTAGATGAAGAAGGAGAAAATTTCGGTGACAATAAAATAGATTGTCGCGCTTCAAAACAACAAACGGCTGAAGGGCGATGAGTGAAGATCGCTGTGAACAACAGGAAAAGGAAAAGAAGTGGCGGAAAATACTGTATGAACGACAACCGTTTGAAGATGAATACAGTGGTGGTAGTGAGTTTCTGAAGGAGCTGAGAACAAATAGTGAGTTTGCTCTGAGCACTTCATCTTCCTCTCTAAACAATTTGTAATGTCACTTCGGTTCACAGGAAATGCGCTCTTGAATTAGCCATTAAAATTTATTGATATTTTTGAAGTTTCACGCAACTCCCTCACAATCTAACGTGATAAAATGTGAAGGTTCGATATTTCGGTAGGGTTGGAGTGGGAAGTCCGATGTGTTAAACTTTAAATTCTGACAGGTGGACTTCTTCTTTGAAATTCATAATTGTGTAGCTTATTCAAATTTAAACAGATTTCTTCATCATTTTTGAATTTCCTTTGTTAAATTCTAATTTTAGTAACAGTGGTGGAATATTCATTTGTGGAAGCAATATGTGGTGCTAGTCTTGTCATGCTTCACACCAATGCTATTGTATTTTATTATTTGATGTTCGATTCCATTAAAAATAGTTCCATAAGTTCCGTTCAGCATTTTTCCTTGATATTCGCAATTGCCTTGGCGCTGTATACCGCTTATTTGTATATGATCAGACCGAGAAATCTTCGAGATCATGTCTACACTTTCATCACACTTCTTTGCTTTGGCTATATGTTGACACCTATTATTAGGTTTGTTCTACTATATCTTTTGAAATTTAACTATCATTTTAAGTTCATTTAAGTAATAGTTGCTTCTGGTACTTTTCATTCTTTATCAACATGTGATTTCACTTTTCTACGAATTTAGAAGTCTTCACTTGTATATTATAAGACAGTGGAAATGAAAGTTTAATTTTCAAAGTTTTTTTTAGGACACTGACGGATACAATTAGTACTGATACCATATATGCTATGTCTTTCATACTCTTTCTCACGAGTTTTGTTTTCCATGACTACACAATGGTTGCACCATTGTAAGTTATACTGTGTTTTTTCATGATCAAATAATTCGGGAAATAAAAATAAATATAGCTGAACGAGATGCCTTCTAGTAGTAAGGCAACGAAGGCAACGAAGTCATCATTTACACTTTTATTTGAATTGAAGATATGTAGCCAATTTTCCCGGAATTTCCCATAGGTAATTTAATGAATAAATTTGACATAAGCCGAATTCCAGCCTTTGCAATTCAAATGACCGGAACAGACTCAAAATTTACTGGAAAAAAACATAATTTTTGCAGGGTTTCAACGATATTATCGGTCAACCTTTCTTTAGCAGCATCAGTTTGTTTGGTTTCTCGAGTATCGTCGAACGAATCTGCATTTGGTCTTCTGGCTCTTTCTATGCTTCTTTTCTCGTACTGGCCACAAATGCGTAATGTATTGTATAGAAAATGGTCGAAATCACCATTAATCCTGATCTTTTTTTCTTCTCTTCTCCTTTTCAGTGCATTACATCAGCATTCCTGCTCACTCAGCATCCTATACTTACTTGTACTAATGTTTGTTCTCCTAATTTGTCCATCAA
Organism: Acanthocheilonema viteae; assembly: GCA_900537255.1. Taxonomy (NCBI): domain Eukaryota; kingdom Metazoa; phylum Nematoda; class Chromadorea; order Rhabditida; family Onchocercidae; genus Acanthocheilonema; species Acanthocheilonema viteae. Next base: position 56,412 of record UPTC01000040.1, on the reverse strand, counting down.
TTCTGATGATAATACAACCGTGGAAAAGGTACGAGAGTCTGCAAACTTAAAAATATTTTCTACAAACGAAAGATAAAACTTTTGATAAAAAATATTAAAAGTCCAGTAAAATTTAGAATTTCAAATTACCTTCATTCGTTCCAATGTATATGTAAACGAAGTATTAATTTTTGAAAAATTTCAACATTTCTTGCACTAATTTTTTTTAAATTTCAACATTTCAACAGTTCTAGATGTATTTCAGTACAAAACATGGACCATGGGACGAGGCAATAGCAACCTTCGAGTGATGACTTCTTGCTACAAGATTATTTATTTCTGATACCGATACTTTCGCTTCGATGTGATAACAATAAATGGTAGAAAGCAGTAAGATTCTGAATAGATATTTGTAAAAATTTTATCCAAATTTGATTTCAAAAGCAAGAATAGAGGTTTTAAATGTGTATCAACATTGTATGAGGAGAAGTTTACTAATGCTGAAATGTGGTATAGCGGTTTTGAGTTTATTCATTATGTGGGATTCCAGCAATTTTTCATCATTTAATATTCTAAAGTATAGGCTCCCTGAATTTTTTAACCTGTATATTTTTTCTAAATTCTGCACATTCCAAATGTTTCCTTAAATGGGTCGACTTTTCAGGATAAACATCTAAGTGTTCGCGTTGAGAAAAGCAAAAGAAGCATTTGGAATTCTTTCTTCCACCACTAGCGCATATTTTTAATGGCGCACGTTTATACATAATATGATGAAAGAACTGGAAGTAGAAAAAGCCTAGCTGACAAATATGGATGTGGTAGACATATGAGTGTAGCCCAACATGGATAAGATATAAAGTGCTATCGAGATTTCTAGATATAAAAGAGAAGAGAGACAGTGGAAGTCTACTTTTTCCATCAAAATCTTAGCAAGTTAAAATAAAAATAATTTATGTGCTTGGTTTGAATACAATCGTTGGAATCCATTATTGTTACCAATACATTATTGGGTGTCATAAAGAACAGATATAATAGAGATATTCGCTATCGGATCGGTTAATGTTCTCCCTCACTGTTCATTTCTATTCATATAATCCTGGAAACATGTTCACTTCAATAGGTTTTATCATAGAATTTTTCACTACGAAAGAAATTCAGGAATTTAGGAAGATTGACATTTTTTTTCCATCCATTCTTACAAATAATATTGATGATGCACTATTTTTATACAATCTCCAGTGTAATTTCCCACAATGTTGTTGACTACGTCGATCATCAAAATCACTGAACTGTCGTAACATACGAGCATTTTTTTCATATGTCAATTCATTTCTAAAATAGATGTTTTCACCATCATTGCCGTCACTATTTACTGAATTCACTTGAACCATCAATTTCATTTTATTTTTAAAATGAATAACCTCACTCTTAATCCCTTCAATTTATGTAGAAAAGAAGGAAAAATTCTTTTCTCAAGAATAACATTTTAATTAACACTTCACACATTATGGGTCACATTCTACCATATTATAAGAATGTAAATATATTCCGAAAAATTTTAAACTGGTTTAGATTTTGTGATTTTTTAAAGCTGATTGCTTTTTTGTTTGAGTTTCAAACCATCATTCTTTAATCGGAGCTTAAGTTATAACGTATTTTCATTTGTTATATTTGCTCATTATGAATAATTAATTCCCGATAAATTTCTAATTTTCTCTGAATGAGGTAAATTCTATGATAGGCGTATTTTTCAGTTCTCTTCGAGTATCATTCAATTCCCACTTGTTTGCATGCTAATTTGTTTAAATGACAAATGTATTCTTCTTTTCAATGAAATTAATATTTAATAAATGAAATTTGAAACCTCACAAATTTCAGATAAAAAGGGTTGAGGATGTATAACATCGCCTTTTTTATCATTCGTTATTTCTATTTTTTTACTTTTCTTTCCTTTTCCCACAATTATTTTCTAAAGGTGGCGCCAACAAATGGATTCATAAATCAAAATTTCATTTCAATTAATTGAACTTTTGTTACTTTAAGCTGACTATTAATGGACTGCAAGAAGGACTTAATTTGGATTAATATTTCTTATCCGCCTTCATTGAATCTTTTCGGTTAGAAATCTTGGGATTCAAATCGTTTGAGAAATATATTTGGGCCATAGAATGCTCTCTCTGAACAAAATTCAATTAAAGTAATGATTTTTCAGTGTGACTGATTTAAAAATTATAGTACTTGGGTTAATTTTTTTAGCTTTTACACAACTTAATTCTTAAAATCCACTCAATTGTTTTCAAAATTTCAAACAATATATTGAAAGAGTCGAAATTATTGGAAAAAAGACTTCTTTTATAAATCGACAATTTGTTAGTCAAAGTATGATAATACTATGAAATCTGAATTTGAATTATTCGATGTATCGAAGATTCTATAGAAATTTATTGGGAATAGATTGCTTCATTTATACCGTCATCTTTTCTTAGTTCAATATTTAAAGTATTGATAGGAAATAAGAAATTCAAAGTATTGGTAGGAAACAAGGAACTGTATGCGTTGAGAAATTACTTTTTAATGTGTAAATATGAAGACAAAGTAAATTGCAAATATAGTTGGTGATGAATAATGCATTTACAAGCAGATAATTTTGAAGATGTAATTAAAAATTCAAAAAAAATTATGAACAAATTCGAAATTGCATTGATTAATCTATCCATTTCATCATTGACAACCAATCTGTTTGAAAGTAACAATTGAAATATACTTTTTTCTCGAAAGTTTTCAGAAAACTCAAATGAAAAATTTTTGAACATTAGCAATAGACTGTCCAACTTTTATCAAACACCGTTATCAGTGATTTACTATTGCTTCTAAATAAGAATTCTTATTATTGAGCAGTTCATATTATAATTGCTTTGAAGATTTTAGCATCATTGAATGAAAGATTAATCCCCCCAAAATTGCACAACTGATTGTCTATTGTTCGCAAATATTAACGTCAAATACATCGGATAGTTATTATTTTTACATTTTCGCCACTCTTCAATGTTCTGCTACATTTTAATTAAACAGCAACCATTTGTCATATGTCTCATACGTCAACCTTCTCTAGGCCTGTACATTTCTTGTTTAGTATTCGAATAATTTTTGCATTTCTAACTTTTTTTCAAAAAAAAAAATGAAAATAATAATAATACAATTTAATTATTTTTATAAATGTCTAACAATACCATCTCACTCTCCTCTCCCTTAGTTTAACTTTCAGTTAAGTTCCAATTTAGCTGAACAGTTTTAATCCTATTCTTCCCATTTTTATAACCGTCTAAATTGCTAAAGGCGAAAAAGAGAAGAAAAAAATCGTTTGCATGGTTGATTTGTTAGATATAACATCAAAACTGGAAATGAATGAAACTCTCATATCGAACCATATGCTTCGACGTCGCTGTAGCATGGCTCAGTATCGCTTACACATCACACACATACATATACACACACATACACAACACACATACACACACATACACACACA